>JAHHZJ010003156.1:0-33121 GCA_021437245.1 Aegilops speltoides
GGTGGCTATTGCCGTATTTATCTGCGGTTTTGAGTACTTTGCTCCATCTTATTCGGCGTGTCTTCCGCTGTTTTAGCTTCCTTTTCCATCTTGAGGCTTCTTGCTGTAGCGATGAGCCTGCGCTTAAAAACTCTTGTTCGCGGGGTCCTCGGGCACGACGAGTTAAATAAATCATTGAGGCTTGCTTCGTCTTGGAGGAGGCATGTAGTTATGACCCTCAACCTCTTAAATCTGCTGCCCTCTCGTGGGGGCTTGCTTCTGCATCCTCTGCGCTGAGTCTTGCTGGAGGTGGTTGTCTTCGGCACTCTCTGGGGTATTGTTGTCTCCCATGCCGGAATCTTTATTCTTGCTTTGGCGGGATTTAGAGCGGCGCCGTTGACGCCGGCGTTTGGGCTGCTTCTTTAAAGAGTCTGCCTCTGCTGCTTCTTCGCCATCCCCCTCTTTTGGGGTATCCACCATGTATACGTCATATGACGAGGTGGCCTTCCAGTGCCCTGTAGGCGCTGGCTCCTGTTCGTCTCCCGCATCGTCGTCCATAGCGTCGATGTCTTCGGAGTCGTAGTCTAGCATGTCGGTTAGATCCTCGACAGTGGCTACAAAGTGGGTGGTGGGTGGGCTCTGAATTTCTTCATCGTCCGAACTCCAACCGTCCTGGCCATAGTCCGGCCAGGACTCTCTTGATAGCGAGAGACGCTTTATTGAATTTAGGATATCGCCAAAAGGCGAGTGTTGGAATATGTCCGCGGCGGTGAATTCCATAACCGGCGCCCAATCCGGATTAATTGATAGGGGCGCGGGAGGTTCGGAGTCCGGCAAGGAGTCCGGTGCCTCGGAATCACGAGTCTCGCAGGGGACAAGGTCAGCGTTCGGCTCCATCGCCGTGGATGTTGAAGCCCCCGGGGCGGCGTCTATCCACCGACCCTCGATCTGGGCGATCGGCTCCGGGCTAATGGCCGAAGCGGATCCGGCGCTGGCCACCAAGGCCTTGTCCGCGGCGAGCTAGATCGTGCCCATCGTCACCGATCTGGCGCGCTTGGCTGTGGCTCGAGTCCGTCGAAGATCAAGTCTCCGCGGTCATCGGCCGTGAAGTTTAAGCTTCGAATCGACCCAGCGGCGGGCGTAGCTTCGATCTGCTCGGATGGCCAGCGAATTGGCCGCGATGCAAAAGCCGCCGAATACGAAGATCTGTCCGGGGAGAAAAGTCTCACCCAGGACAGCGTTGCTGGTTGAAGATGCCATCAGGCCTATCAGCGACGACACAGAGGAACTCTCAATGAAAGCACCAATGTCGGTGTCAAAACCGGCGGATCTTGGGTAGGGGGTCCCGAACTGTGCGTCTAGGCGGATGGTAACAAGAGACGAGGGACATAATGTTTTTACCCAGGTTCGGGCCCTCTCGATGGAGGTAAAACCCTACATCCTGCTTGATTAATATTGATGATATGGGAAGTACAAGAGTAGATCTACCACGAGATCAAGGAGGCTAAACCCTAGAAGCTAGCCTATGGTATGATTGTTGTAAGGGTTGTTGTGTCCTACAAACTAAAGCGCTCCAGTTTATATAGACACCGGAGAGGGCTAGGGTTACACAGAGTCGGTTACAATGGTAGGAAATCTACATATCCGTATCGCCAAGCTTGCCTTCCACGCCAAGGAAAGTCCCATCCGGACACGGGACGGAGTCTTCAATCTTGTATCTTCGTAGTCTTGGAGTCCGGCGGACTATGATAGTCCGGCTGTCCGGACACCCCCTAGTCCAGGACTCCCTCACTTAGCTTTGGGTTCAATCTTGTGGTGTCCTTTCCCAGTGACAGTAAGGGCAGCAAGGTACGTATTGTATTGTTGCCATCGAGGATAAAAAGATGGGGTTTACATCATATTGCTTGAGTTTATTCCTCTACATCATGTTATCTTACTTAATGCGTTACTCTGTTCTTCATGAACTTACTACTCTAGATGCAGGTAGGAGTCGGTCGATGTGTGGAGTAACAGTAGTAGATCCAGAATCATTTAGATCTACCTGACGCAGACATGATGCCTATATTTCGTAATCATTGCCTTAGATATCATCATAACTTTGCGCTTTTCTATCAATTGCTCGACAGTAATTTGTTCACCCAGCGTATTATTCGCTATCTTGAGAGAAGCCAGTAGTGAAACCTATCGCTCATGTGTCTATTTTCCATCATATAAGTTTCCGATCTACTATTTTGCAATCTTTTATTTTCCGGTCTATAAACCAAAAATACCAAAAATATTTACTTTACCCTTTGTTCAATTTCATCTATCTCTATCAGATCTCACTGTTGCAAGTAATCGTGTTGGGTGCATATTGTTTGATTGTTTGTGTAGGTCTTGGTGATTTGTGCGTTGTCTCATACTCGATTGATACCTTGGTTCTCTAACTGAGGGAAATACTTATCTCTACTTTGCTGCATCACCTTTTCCTCTTCAAGGGAAAAACCAACGCAAGATCAAGAAGTAGCAGGCACCAGGGCGCGCCAGAGGCCCCCGACATGCCCTGGTGGGTAGTGGGGCCCATGGGTGTCTCCTCCACCGCCTCTCAGCTCTGTAAATACCCAAATATTCTAGAAACCCTAGAGGAGTCGAGAGATCAGAGTTTCCACCGCCGCAAATTCTAGAACCACAAGATCCGATCGAGAGGCCTTTTTCGGCACCTTGCCGGAGGGGTCAATGATCATGGAGGGGTTCTTCATCATCACCCTTGCCCCTCCGATGATGCGTGTGTAGTTTACCAGAGACCTACGGGTCCATAGGCAGTAGCTAGATGGTTTCTTCTCTCCTTTTGATTCTCAATACAATGTTCTCCTCGATGTTCTTGGAGATCTATTTGATGTAACTCTTTTTTGCGGTGTGTTTGTTGGGACCCAATGAATTGTGAGGTTATGATCAGATCTATCTATGAATATTATTTGAGTCTTTGTTTAACTCTCTTATGCATGATTGTTATAGCCTTGTATTTCTTCTCCGAAACTTTGGTTTGGTTTGGCCAACTAGATTGATTTTTCTTGCCATGGGAAGAGGTGCTTTGTGATGAGTTTGATCTTGCGGTGCTCAATCTTAGTCATAGAAATAGACATAAAATGCATGTATTGTCGCCATTAAGGATAAAAAGATGGGGTCTATTCCTACATGAATAGATCTTATCTACATCATGTCATTGTTCTTATTGCATTACTCTGTTTTCCATGAACTTAATACACTAGATGCATGCTGGATAGTGATACATCCCCATCGTATCTACTTTTCCAAATTCTTTTGCCCTTGTTTTGGACTCTAATTTGCATGGTTTGAATGAAACTAACCCGGACTGACGCTGTTTTGAGCAAAATTGCCATGGTGTTTTTTTTCTGCAAAAATCAAAGTTCTCGAATTGACCTGAAAATTTGCTGAGAATTTTTGTGGAATAAATGAAAAATACTAGCGCCAGAAGTTAACAGAGGGGGGCCACCCAGAGGCCACAAGCCCTGGGGGCACGCTAAACCCCTAGGGCGTGCCCTGCATGCTTGTGGGCCCCCTGGACCACCTCCGACCCTAATTCCAACGCTATATATTCCTACTCGGCAAGAAGGATTCATCGTCTTTTACGATACGGAGCCGCCGCCGCCTCCTGTTCTTCATTGGGAGGGCTGATCTGGAGTATGTTTTGGGCTCCGGAGAGGGGAATCTGTCGCCATCGTCATTATCAACCTTCCTCCATTGCCTATTCCATGATGCTCACCGGCGGGAGTGAGCAATTCCTTCATAGGCTTGCTGGATGGTGATGGGTTGGATGAGATTTATCATGTAATCGAGTTAGTTTTGTTAGAGCTTGATCCCTAGTATCCACTATGTTCTGAGATTAATGTTGCTATGACTTTGCTATTCTTAATGCTTGTCACTAGGGCCCAAGTGCCGTGAATTCAGATCTGAACTCTTTATGTTTCCATGAATATATTTTTGTTCTTGATCCCATCTTGCAAGTTGTAGACACCTATTACGAGTTATAATCCGCATACCCCAAGGTGACAATAATTCAGATTCTTTCCGATGATTACCGTAGTTTGAGGAGTTCATGTATTCACTAAGTGCTAATGCTTTGTTCTGGTTCTCTATTAAAAGGAGGCCTTAATATCCCTTAGTTTCCTTATGGACCCCGCTGCCACGGGAGGATAGGACAAAAGATGTCATGCAAGTTATTTTCCATAAGCACGTATGACTATATACGGAATACATGTCTACATTATATTGATGAATTGGAGCTAGTTCTGTGTCGCCCCAGGTTATAACTGTTGCATGATGAATGCCATCTAACATAATTATCCATCGCTGATCCAATGCCTACGAGCTTTTTCACAAATTGATCTTTGCTAAGTTACTTTTACCGTGTTGCTGTTACAATCACTACAAAACTGCTACTATTACTTTTGCCACTGTTCCTTATTTCCATACTACTTTGCTACTAAATACTTTTATGTAGATATTAAGTCTTTCAGGTGTGGTTGAATTGACAACTCAACTGCTAATACTCACGAATATTATTTGGCTCCCTTTGTGTCAAATCAATAAATTTGGGTTGAATACTCTACCCTCGAAAACTGTTGCGATCCCCCATACTTGTGGATTATCAAGACCTTTCTCTGGTGCCGTTGCTGGGGAGCATAGCTCTATTTGCTGAGTCGCTTGGGATTTATATCTATTGATCACTACGAGGAATCTGAAAGATGACAAAACCAAGATCGTTTTCTCTAGGATGAGGGGAGGTAAGGAACTGCCATCTAGCTATGCACTTGATTCACCTTCTGTTTTGAGTAAGCTTGCAACACCACCACCTGCTATTAATCCTAATATGTCGGAAGTAAATGATGATGCTACTTTTGCTATGAATGATTCTTATGATGGTGCTAGTACTTTGCTTGATAAGACTGTGCCACTAGGAGAATTGCCTGATGAACACCTTGCTAGAGCTAAAGAAAATGAAATTACTGAAACTGATGAAATTATTGAAACTAAAGATTATGATTCCCCTCCTAGATATGAATTGCCTGATATACCTGAGGGTTGTGTTATGGATGGAGAAGTAGCTAGGGACTTTCTTGCTTGTAAGGATAGAGATGATCTTAAGAAATTGTTATGCAAGTGGAAAGAAAAATCTTTGAATGCTAGAATGCAATATGATCCTAAGTTTGCTAATTCACCTATCTTTGGTACTGATAAGGATTATGAATTCTCTGTCGATCCCGAGTTTATTACTTTGGTTGAATCTAATCCTTTCCATGGCTATGAATCTAAAACTGTTGTGGCACATCTTACTAAACTGAATGATATAGCTACCCTATTTGCTCACGAGGAAAAAAATTGGCTACTACTATATTCTTAAGTTGTTTCCTTTCTCATTAAAGGATGATGCTAAGGTATGGTTTAATTCTCTTGGTCATAGTTGTGTGTGTAGTCCCCAGGATATGATATATTACTTCTTTGAAAAATATTTTCCTCCTCATAAGAAACAAGCTGCTTTACAGGAAATATTTAATTTTGTGCAAATTGAAGAAGAGAGTCTCCCACAAGTTTGGGGGAGGCTTATCCATTTACTTAATGTTTTGCCTGATCATCCTCTCAAGAAAAATGAAATGCTTGATATCTTTTATAATGGACTAACCGATGCTTCTAGGGACCACCTAGATAGTTGTGTTGGTGGTGTTTTCAGGGAAGGATTTGTTGAACAAGCTGAAGTACTATTGAATAATATATTGAGTAATGATAATGATTGGACTCTTCCTGAACCACCTCCTAACCCAACTCTGAAGAAGAGATGTATTCTATTTCTCAATCCTGAAGATATGCAAGAGGCAAAGAAATCTATGAAAGAAAAAGGTATTAAAGCTGAAGATGTTAATAACTTACCACCTATTAACGAAATACATGGTCTTAATATCCCGACATAGGTAGTAGAGGTAAATTCTCTCTATAGATTTGATGAAGGTGATATTCCTTATAATAAATCTGCTAGTCAATGCTTGGATGAATTTGATAACTTTATTGTTAAACAAGAAAACTTCAATGCATATGTTAGTAGACAATTGAAACGAAATGCCTATATGCTTGAACACTTGAGTGACTATATGTTTAGAACTATTAATGATCTCAAGACTGTTAGTAAACACGCTTCCATGGTAAAAACTCAAGTAGAATAAGTTCTCAAGGCAGAAAATGATTTGCTTAACGAGATGAATAATAAAATGGATGATCATGATGTTAGAGTTGTGACTAGGGGAGGTAGAATGACTCAGGAACCTTTGTATCCTGAAGGTCACCCAAAGAGAATTGAACAAGATTCTCAAAGAATTAGTACTGACGCACCTAGTTCATCTAAGAAGAAAAGAAAGATGATAGTACCTTGCATGCTCCTAGTGAACCTACTATGGACACACCTGAGAATCCAAATGATATTTCTATTTCTGATGCTAAGACACAATCTGGTGATGAACATGAACCTAGTAATAACGATAATGATGATGTTCATGTTGATGCTCAACCTAGTAATGATAATGATGTGGAGATAGAACCTGCTGTTGATCTTGATAACCCACAACCTAAGAATAAAAGATATGATGAGAGAGACTTCATTACTAGGAAACTTGGTAAAGAAAGAGAATCATTGGTTCAGAAACCCATGCCCATTCCTCCTAAACCATCCAAGAATAAGGATGATGAAGAATTTGAGCGCTTTGTTGAAATGCTTAGAACTATCTTTTTGCGCTTGCATTTGACTGATATTCTGAAAATGTCTCCTTATGCTAAGTATATGAAAGATATTATTACTAATAAAAGAAAGATATAGGAAGCTGAGATTTCCACCATTCTTGCTAATTACACATTTAAGGGTGGAATACCTAAGAAACTAGGAGATCCAGGAATACCAACTATACCATGCTCCATTAAAAGAAACTATGTTAAAAACTGCTTTATGTGATCTTGGAGCTGGTGTTAGTGTTATGCCTTTCTCTTTGTACCGAAGACTTGATTTGAATAAGTTGACACCAACTGAAATCTCTTTGCAAATGGCCTACAAATCAACTGCCATACCCATTGGTGTTTGTGAGGATGTACCTGTCGTAGTTGCAAATGTTACTATTTTAACGGACTTTGTTATTCTTGATATACCCAAGGACGACAGTATGTTGATCATCCTTGGTAGAACCTTTTTGAATATTGCAGGGGCTGTTATTGATTGCAACAATGGCAATGCCACTTTTCATGTCAATGGTAATGAGCATACAGTACACTTCCCGAAGAAACAACCTCAAGTGAATAGTATCAACTCTATTGGAGAAATTCAACAATTGCTATAGGAGGTTTTAAATTCCCTATTCCTACTATAAAAAAGAAACATGTTATTCTTATTGTTGGGGACATGCATATCCCCGTTGAGGTAACCTAGTGTTATTCGAAAATTCTCCGGTTTCATGTCACTCAGAAGAAGTTTGTTAATAAGACTTGATCAACCTTATTAATGGATTCCTTTTGATGAGCATGTGATGGATGAATTTAGGAAGCACAACTTTCTGTACCCACTTTTTACTTTCTATTATTTAGAATTAATAAAGTAGAAATGCTATTATTTTTCTGTTTTCTGATTTACCCGTGCAATAAAAAATGACCAAAAAATAAAAATTCTCCAAATGCTCTGAAAATTTAGTATGATTTTTTGTAGAATATTTAATAATTTTTGGCACTGAACACACCTCAGGGGGGTGTACCTGGGCCACAAGCCCACAGGGATCCCACCCCTGGGTGCACCTAGCAGGCTTGTGGGTCCCACAGGGACCCCTCACTTATTCCAGCACCCATACACTTCGTCTTCCTCCAGAAAAAATCCCACCATTGCTCAAACCCGTGTTCTTGCTCATCTTGCTGCCATTTTTGATATCGGTATGTGACTCCTCAATGGTCCAATTAGTTTTGGTTCTAGTGATTTATATAATGCAAATTTTTGTTGCTGTGGTGACATTGTTCTTGAGCTTGCATGTCAAATTTATATGGTCCAAAGTAGTTTTGTTGCATGATATAGCCTCTAGACACTTTTGAGAGTAGTTGCTATTAGTTTTGTTGAATTTTGTTCGCTTTTATTTTGAGTCACTAAATTTTTTAGAAATTTTCAGAGAAGAAAGCAACCATGAGGAGGCGGTTAAGGGGCTCTTCAAGCCAGAATTTGGAAGGAAATGAAAATGAGGAGAAGAAGAAGCCCAAGTACAACCTTCCTTGCGCAGCGGAGGTTCGACCGTGTGAATGGCCAAGTAACACATTCTTGAGGGAGTCTGGAATTTATGATGATTTCTATTATTCAGCGGAGAATGCCGGTCTTACTTCCTTCCTCCAAGATAAGTGTGACCAATACCTCCTACTCAGTAATACCTTCGTGCAAAATTTTCGCTTTCATTCTAGGAAGGATCCTCCCATGGTAGAATTCCACTTATATGATGTGCCCAAGCGAATGCCATTATATGATTTTTACGATGTTTGCAAAATACCTTATGAGGGCAGCGTCAGTGAGGCACGTCCTAGAGACATGGAGGGCTTTATTTATGAAACTACTATGGGAGAAGAGAGAGGAGTGTTAGAAGCTAGGGTAGCTAGTTTGCATTTTCCCGTTTTGCGTCACTATTCTTTATTTGCTGGGAGATGCTTGATAGGTCGTGGAGAGAGTGGGGGCCTTAGTGCACCCGATCTTGCTATTTTGCGCCATGCTTTATATTCTGATAGAACTTTTAGTTTGGGCGCTATAGTTGCTCGACGGTTAAACACAAACCGTTCGAAGGTCACTATTTTTAGTGGTGTCTATGCCTCCCGCCTGGCTAAACATTTTGATATACCTATTAGGCACGATGAGGAGGATGATATGAAGTTACCCACTAAATATTTAGACTATGTTAGTATGGTAGCACACAATTTTATTAAAAAATACGATGACAAGCGACTCCTCTACAACTTAGTATTTAGTTAGGGTACTTGTGAGATTATTACCTTGCCTGCACCTTCCTTGTTCGATATTCATTCAGGTAGGTACACTATTATGCTCGAGGACATCTACAAATTTTGGGGTCTTACACAAGCTCCATCACCTGAGCCAGCACCAATTCCTGATCCATATCAGGAACCTATTTATCAGTGGGAGCCACAGGAGCTCGCCAACCAGTAGAACCCTTAGGATTCTCCACAGTATCCAAGAGAGGGTTATTTTGAGCCGTGGCCATAGACCAACTTAGGCAAAAAGCCTAAGCTTGGGGAGTACGTATTTCTCCCCAACATTACATTCATGCATCACACATTCATTCCAGTTGTCGGTATCCATACTTTTTCATTGTATTATCCATGTTAGCTTATTTTTATTGCTTTCTTCTTCTGTTTTTAAGAAACTTTGAGAAAATCCCAAAAAATAGTTCTCGCTTATTTTTAGTTTCCCTTCTAGTTCTTATTAGTAGTAGTATTAAAAGAAAACCCAAAAAGATTTCTCGTTCTTCCTTTGCTTGTTGGGAGCCTTCTTGTGTGAATAGTTTTTCTCGTTTTTGTTTTCTCTTCGTTAATTTGCTTTCTTCAGAAAAACAAAAACTCCAAAAATATTTCAGTGTGTTTCTCTGAATTTCTTTTCTTTTCTTGGGGTCGTAAGGAGAAGACCACGATGAAAATGTTGAGTGGCTCTCATATGCATTATTGTTGATCTAACAGAGATTCCATATTACCTTGTCTTCTCCCACGAATAAATGTTTGCAGATTCCAGCTTAGTCCAATGCACGTGCACTCCTATTATTATTCACATCGTTCGGTCGTGCAAGTGAAAGGCAATAATGACGATATTTGATGAAATGATTGAGATGAAGAAAAGCTGGTATGAACTCGACCAATTTTGTTTTTGTAAATATGATTAGCTCATCGTTCCTGATTCAGCCTGTTATGAATGAAACATGTTTGCAATGACAATTAGAGACTATAGTTACTCATGCCATGCTTAATTAGCTAGGAGTGGATAATGGTTTGTTAGGGCTTAATTAGCTAGTATGATAGGATGGTATCCTCTTCTGAATGATTCAAGTGGCTTGACTTGGCACATGTTCACACATGTACTTGAATCAAAAATAACATAGCCTCCACGATATTTATGTTCATGGCGATTTATATCCTACTCATGATTGCATTCAATTTTGATTAATCTCAATGCATGTTTTTGACTATTATCGCTCTCTACTTGGTCGCTCCTCAATCTTTTGCTAGCCTTCACTTGTACTAAGCGAGAATACTGCTTGTGCATCCACTTCCTTAAACCCAAAGTTGTTCCATAAGAGTCCACCATACCTACCTATATGCGGTATTTACCTGCCGTTCCAAGTAATTTGCATGTGCCAAACTCTAAATCTTCAAATAATAATCTGTTTTGTATGTCTGAATAGCTCATGTAGTGACTGGGGGCTGTTAGTATCTTTCATGCTAGGTGGGTTATTCTCATGATGTGTGTTTATTCACGTGTCATTCACGAGAGAGTAGCTGGTAATCGGGATGCCCAGTTCCATGCTCAAAATCAAATCAAAATATAATAATAAAATAGAACTCCCCATGACTGTTGTTGGTATGGACGACCCCCGTGGATTCGGCTAGCCGTGGAGTGTGATTGTTGGTGGAGGGGGAGTAAACACTTTACCATTCTGTTTGGGAACCACCTATAATGTATCTAGCATGGAAGATAGTGAGATCTGTTGGTTGTTATGTTGACAATGAAAGCATACCTCTCAAAATTATATTCATCTCTGTTTTAAAAGCTTTGAACTCTCGCACCTCTGCAAATTCCTGCTTCCCTCTGTGAAGGGCCTATCTATTTACTTTTATTGTTGAGTCATCATTTTCTTATAAAAAGCACCGGTTGGAGAGCACCACTGTCATTTATATTCGTTGTTATTAATTGATGTTGAGTATGAGTGTGACTGGATCTCTTTTGCCATGAATTAAAATGTCTACTCAGTCCTTGATCTTCAGGGGTGCTCTGCATTTATGTTTTGCGGTCTCAGAAAGGGCTAGCGAGATACCATTATGTCATATTATATCATGATTGTTTTGAAAGTGTTGTCATCCAATATTTATTATTATTGCTCGCTACTTGGTTATGCCATTCATATGAGTAAATGTGAGACCTAAATGTTATTGTGAATATGGTTGGTTCATAAACTTTGCTGAAAACCTGAACATCAGTTATACATATTTGCAACAACAAGATCAAAAAAGTTTGTAAAAGTTTTTCTTTGTCACTTTCAGTTTGTCAACTGAATTTCTTGACAACAAGCAATGGGTTAAGCTTGGGGGAGTTGACCATCGTATCTACTTTTCCAAACTCTTTTGCCCTCGTTTTGGACTCTAATTTGCACGATTTGAATGAAACTAACCCGGACTGACGTTGTTTTCAGCAGAATTGTCATGGTGTTATTTTTGTGCAGAAATTAAAGTTCTCGGATTGACCTGAAAATTTATGGAGATTTTTTGTGGAATAAATGAAAAATACTGGCGCAAGAAGTTACCAGAGGGGGGCGACCCAGAGGCCACAAGCCCTGGGACGAACCCACCCCCCTAGGGCGCGCCCTGCAGGCTTGTGGGCCCCCTGGACCACCTCCGACCCTAATTCCTACATTATATGTTCCTATTCAGGGAGAAAAAAATCAGAGAGAAGGATTCACCATGTTTTACGATATGGAGCCACCGCCACCTCCCGCTCTTCATCCGGAGGGCTGTTCTGGAGTCTATTTTGGGATCCAGGGAGGAGAATCCATCGCTATCATCATCATCAACCTTCCTCCATTGCCAATTCCATGATGCTCACCGCTGGGAGTGAGTAATTCCTTTGTAGGCTTGCTAGACGGTGATGGGTCGGATGAGATTTATCATGTAATCGAGTTAGTTTTGTTAGGGTTTGATCCCTAGTATCCACTATGTTTTGAGATTGATGTTCCTATGACTTTACTATGCTTAATGCTTGTCACTAGGGCCCGAGTGCCCTGAATTCAGATATGAACCATTTATATTTCCATGAATATATATATGTGTTCTTGATCCGACCTTGCAAGTTGTGGACACCTATTACAAGTTATGATCCGCATACCCCAAGGTGACAATAATTGAGATTCTTTTCGGTGATTACCGCAGTTTGAGGAGTTCATGTATTCACTAAGTGCTAATGCTTTGTTCTGATTCTCTATTAAAAGGATGCCTTAATATCCCTTAGTTTCCTTATGGACCCCGCTGCCACAGGAGGGTAGGACAAAATATGTCATGCAAGTTCTTTTCCATAAGCACGTATGACTATATATGGAATCCATGCCTACATTATATTGATGAATTGGAGCTAGTTCTGTGTCGCCCTAGGTTATAATTGTTTCATGATGAATGCCATCTAACATAAGTATCCATTGCTGATCCAATGCCTATGAGCTTTTTCACATATTGATCTTTGCTAAGTTACTTTTGCCATGCTGCTGTTACAATCACTACAAAACTGCTACTATTACTTTTGCCACTGTTACCGTTATTTCCATACTACTTTCCTACTAAATACTTTGCTGCAGATATTAAGTCTTTCAGGTGTGGTTGAATTGACAACTCAACTGCTAATACTCTCGAATATTCTTTGTCTCCCCTTGTGTCAAATCAATAAATTTGGGTTGAATACTCTACCCTCGAAAACTGTTGTGATCCCCTATACTTGTGGGTTATCAATAGCAGCCGAGGTGTGGAGTAATAGTAGTAGATGCATGAAGTACTCGGTTTACTAATCTTGGACGTGATGCCTATATACATGATCATTGCCTTGGATATCGTCATAATTATTTGCTATTCTATCAATTGCCCAACAGTAATTTGTTTACCCACTGTATGCTATTTTTTCGAGAGAAGCCTCTAGTGAAATCTACGGCCCCGTGTCTATTTTCTATCATATTATTTTCAGATCTATTAATCCAAAAATCAAAAAATAACTTGCTGCACTTTTTATTTTTTTTATTTTGTGTTTTTGCTAGATCTATTTATCCAATCATACAATTTAATCTGTCTTAGTACCGAGGACGGATTGACAACCCCTCTTACACGTTGGGTTGCAAGTTTTTGTTATTTGTGTGATGGTACTGCTTACATAGTTTGGGTGGATCCTCCTACTGGATTGATACCTTGGTTTCATTAATGAGGGAAACACTTGTGCTGCATCGTCCTCTTCACTTCGAGGAAATACCAACACAGATACAAGCAATCACTAGCCATGGGTTGCGTTTGTTGGTGGAGGGGGATTAAACTTTACTTTGCCGCTTTGGAACCATCGCTAATTTGTTTAGCATGGAAGATATTAAAAACACTCGGTCGTGAGGTTGACAAGAAAGGTATACCTTCCAAAATTTTATTTATCTCTGATTTAAGCTTTGAGCTCTAGCATCTCTTCAAATCCTTGCTTCGCTCTGCGAAGGGCCTATCATTTCCTTTTATTGTTGAGTCATCTCAAACAAGCACCACTCCAGAGAGCTTTATTGTCATTCTCATGCATTATGTATAGTTAATGTTGTGTGCATCATGACAGGATCTCTTCAACCATGAATTCACTGGTACAACGAGGTGCTATACAAATGGTTTTTAACCCCTTTCCGCACGGCATTTTGATCCATCGCCAAGTGAGTCTGTGCGATAGGAGGGGTCCTTCCCACACAACCCAGAAACCATCGGGGATAGGGAGCCTTGATGCATATAGTTGTTCCTATAAAAATGATTCTGATATCTCAAATATCCCAAACGCTTCGTCCTTGCAACTCCTTTGTTCTCGCATTGCCATCACATTCGGTATTCTGTGGTGCTACATTTACGATGCGCGACCCATCACAAACAGTTCACGATTATAGAACATGTATGATAAGCAGACAATCACAGACATTTACTTTTCCTCGACTGTATGCGATTCGATGTAAGAGTGCATACATTTGTTCCTATAAAACTATATGCAAAGCTTGAATACATTCCACATGATTCATCCGTCGTACCCGCATCAGATGAATACCTACCGCACACGTTCTTCTATGACCAAACGCTTGCGATGCACACAACATCATAAACAATCCATAATTTCCAAGCATGTGTGATAAGGTGACTTTTGCAAACATTTAATAAGAAGGAACTGTGTGCGATGCTATTGTTAATCACACACGTTTTTTCTTGGCTGATCGTGTGTGCGGTAGAGATTGATCGCACTTGTAGTGGATCCGAGAAACGTGTCTGATCTGCACGTCTATCACAAATGTTTCGCTTTTGCAAACCGTGTGCACTGTAATCCCTAATTTAATCTCTAATTTAAAAATCACAGATTTTGAATTTGAAAGTAGGCAATCACTTATTTCATATTGAACCATGTTTATTACAAATATAGGTTCAAACACGAATGCAAAATTCGATGCACAGGTACATATACTGAAGAACTACAGAAGCTCCAAGTAAAGAATGATGAACCACAGTTCTACTAAAGACTGTAAAGAGAGAGGCGAAATACGTTCTAGTTGCTGGAGAAGGTGAAGCAGAATGCCCATATTGTGTCGTCCTCCATGTGTAATGGGCGCACGACTCTAGGCCAACCCCTTGTGATGGCTGCCCATCCATCCTTCACTGTCTTCATTAGGACTTCTCAATGCTCATTGTAGTCTGGATGAAATACTTTAACCTTCATTGCGTGTCCACCAATCATGTACTTTGCGAGGTAATCTTGAGTAAACTGCTTTGGGAACCACTGGGAACGAAAAAGATTCAGACATTGTTGTCTAACAACTCATTATGGGAAGTAAAAAGAGAAGGCTGCAGAGTTTGTAGTTACCATCCTAGAGCTCACTGTTGTGTTGGATAGAGCGTAAACAAATAATTTGCTTGCCATCGTTCGTATCTTTTTTCTAATAATCCTTATTAGTTCCTCACTTGATGCTTGTTCATGAATATCTCATTGCACCATACGCACAAAGGGTCGATGCGTGGATCTTTGCCAAGGGCATATGTACCTACAAGCAACAAGTCAATATTAGAAGCTAACAAGTGTCTAGGACGGGATCTATATGCACTACATTCTGGAACGACGAGGGGAGTACAAGCCAAGGGATGAAACTAACCTCAACGGAAAATGCTGGCCACACCCATTGTTGTCCTGCATAAGTAGTGGAAAGGCATGAAAGTACAACATCCTTAATATCAAACAATTATAGCAAAGATAAACAACATCATCTCCAAATGATAGCTTGAATGTGTTGGTTTCAGCATGCTGTTAAAGCAAATATAAAATGGAAGGGAATGTTTCCTACAATAGGCTTAACAACCATCAAATATTGCAATTCAAACTAGTATTGTTGAAAATGAATAGAACGTACGTCATGCTTAAACATCACACTGGATAAATGTGTAAAAATGCAATAAAGGTCATGTGTTAACTACACCAAGCATAACTGGAACCAAATATAGCCATTCAAGCTGGTATTGATGAAATCGAGCGGCACAGTTCTGACTTGCACAAAATGAAGAACACATTGTGAATGCCTTAAATAAACAAGGCATAAATGATCAGTATAACAAGAAAATATAGCCATTGAAGACTGGACACAGTTTCATTGCAACCAACCTAACAAGAAAATACAGATAAACATGGCATATGCTTGAAAATTGGACAAATGCTCACTTCAACCAACCTAACAAGCAAATACAGATAAACAAGGCATCTGCCTGAAAACTGGACAAATGCTCATTGCAACCAACCTAACAACCAAATACAGATAAATAAGGCATCTGCTTGATACTGGACAAATGCTCACTGCAACCAACCTAATAACCAAATACAGATAAACAAGGCATCTACTTGATAACTGGACAAATGCTCACTACAACCAACCTAACAACCAAATACAGATAAACAAGGCATCTAGTCACTATAAACAACCAAATATAGCCATTCATGAAACTAAAGTGGACAATTCATACTTAAACATCACATAGCCCTACTGAACATTACATTTTTGCATAACTAAAATAATTAAACACGACACAGTTAAAACACCGCATGGCAAAAGCTACTATAACAAAAGGTATGGGTTGGCAAGCTAGAAAAGGTAAGATTTGCTGATAGGATGTTGCCTCACATGTCATGCACGTGATCCTTCCAGTTGGAAGAGCACATACCTATGGTGCGCTCTCTAATGTTACAGATGGGGTGTTTCACCTTGGAAGAACCTTTGTGGGTGCCCTCCTTGTGGTCGTTGTGGGAGTCCAGGACTAGGGGGTCCTCGGGCATCCGGTCTACTAATGTGGGCCGGACTGATGGGCCGTCAAGATCAAAGACAGAAGATTATCTCTTGTGTCTGGTGGGGACTCCTGTATGTGTGGATGGCAAGTATAGGTGTCCGGATATCTTATTCCTTTCTGTAAAGCCGACTTTGTACAACCCTAAGCCCCTCCGATGTCTATATAAACCGGAGGGTAGATCGGAGGCAGGACGTCAATATTGCTAGGCTAGCTAATCTAGGGTTAGCCGAATCGATCTCGAGGTAGATCAACTCTTGTAACCCCTATACTCTTGAATATAATCAAGCATGAGTAGGGTTTTACCTCCATTAAGAGGGCCTGAACCTGGGTAAACACTGTGTCCTTTGATTCATAGTTACCATTGGTCCTCAGATGTATAGCTTGGGCCCCCTACCCGAGATCTGCTGGTTTTGACACCGACATTAGTGCTTTCATTGAGAGGTTCGCTGTATCGTTGACAAAAGGAACAATGGCACACCTCTCCATCAACAATGATGCTGCGTCCAAAGAAATTTTTATCCCTGGGCAGGTTTTCGTGTTCAGTGGCTTCGTGCTTCGTGCCAACTTGATCGGCCGCCTCGAGCAGGTCGATTGTTACACCCCCGGCCACCAGATCAGGTTTGGAAACCTGAACTACGTTGCTGACATCCGAGGAGACCTAGTCTTCGACAGGTTCGCGGCCTCGGCTGCCACTCTGTGTCCCCGCCGAGAAGACTCTTCAGATCCCCTGTCAGATCCCATCCAGGGGTCGACACTCACACCCACCTTGGCCTTAGATCCGGGGCAGGTCTTACCATCTGAAGACGGGAGCATGAGCCCCGCCGAACTTCTTCCCCTTGTGGAACTCCCGACTAAAGACCCAGATGCAATCTTACATTTGGCTCTGGGCAACCATCCTGAACTGCCAAGGTTCGCACTTAGTGGGTTCGATCAGGTGTCCCATGTCGAACTCAGCCCAGCGGATCTGTAGTTCCCGGTCCCACTTTCGCTCCTAGATGAAGCATCAGACTTAATGCAGTCTCTCGCCATCATGAAGGCTTTGCCTCCGAACTGTACCCAGCTAGGGCTGGGGCTGAGAGCGGGGACTTTTACGCCCCACCCACCACCCACTTGATAGCCACTGTCGAGGACTTAACCGACATGGTAGACTATGCGTCCGAAGACATCAACGGCATGGACGACGATGCCGACGCCGAACCAAGCCAAGTCCCACCCGTCACGGGGTGTTGGACGACCACCCCAACCTAGAATGTGTACATG
Source organism: Aegilops speltoides (assembly GCA_021437245.1). NCBI lineage: Eukaryota > Viridiplantae > Streptophyta > Magnoliopsida > Poales > Poaceae > Aegilops > Aegilops speltoides. The sequence goes on from JAHHZJ010003156.1 coordinate 17,602, forward strand.
GTGGACACTTGGGATAAAAAGAATGACGAGGATAACCCGAGCCCAGATGAGGACAAAGCCGTTGATAAACCACCAAAGCACCGACGTCAGCGGCGCCGTTCAAGATCGCGTTGGGCAAGGGATAGCAATACCTGCACTAGAGATAATGAGACTCCGGACGCTGCCGAAGATCCCGAATACCCCGTCGAGCCCACATCCGAACATGATGAAAGGGAAGAGGGTGAGTATAGTCCCGGACACACTGACAACAAAGATGCGGAGGACAACAACTATATGCCAGAATCCAAAGAGGAGGTCAACCTCGGTGACGAAGACTTCATTTTCCCAACGGAACCCCTCGACCAAGAACGCTTCAAGCGACAGATCATTGCTACAGCCTAGAGCCTGAAGAAGAAGCAGCAGCAGCTCAAAGCCGAGTAAGATACGCTGAATGAAAGGTGGACTAAGGTCATGGCCGCTGAGGAATACAGCCACGGGTGACCTATTAAAAGTTACCCTAGGCGCAAGTTGCTGCCACAATTCGACGATGAAGGCCTTGAGCCAATACCATCGAAGTATAATCAGGCAGACCAACCAGAACGACCACCACGTGGATGAGATAAAACGGCATATCAAGACGAACACCAACCCGCGCCCCCTCGCCGAAGAGGTGGGGAGATGACAACCGCGGGATACACGTACGACTTGCAACACGACCTAGCCAATAAAGCCGGTCAGACCAGATCAATCTACAGATCAAGGGGTCGTGCCCCGGCGCGAGACAATGGCTATGAAGCCAAGCGTGACGACCGTTACTATGTTCAGGATCAGAACCAAACTCAGATGTCAGCGGATCTCCGCCGCGACATTGCGCAATATAGAGGGCCGCACACCCCCTATGCTTTACCAATGAGGTCATGGAACACTAGTTTCCGGAAGGATTTAAACCCGTAAACACCGAACAGTACGATGGAACGACGGATCCGACCGTCTGGATTGAAGATTTTCTTCTCCAGATTCACAGGGCTCGAGGAGATGATCTCCACGCCATCAAATATCTTCCTTTAAAGCTAAAAGGACCAACACAACACTGGCTAAACAGCCTCCCAGAAAACTCCATTGGAACCTAGGAAGACTTGGAAGATGCTTTTAGGGCTAACTTTCAGGGCACTTATGTACGGCCACCAGATGCTGATGACTTCAGGCACATAGTTGAGCAGCCAAGCGAACCAGCTCACAAGCTTTGGAATCAGTTCTTAACTAAAAAGAACTAGATCGTAGAATGTCCGAACGCCAAAGCCTTAGCGGCCTTTAAGCACAGTGTCCGTGATGAATGGCTCGCCCGACACCTTGGGCAGGAAAAGCCGAAGACCATGGCAGCCTTAACGACACCCATGACCTGCTTCTGTGTGGGTGAAGATAGCTAGCTGGCTCGTAGAAGCAACAACTCAGGTGACCCGGCACCTCTGAGGTGCAGGACGGCAATGGTAAACTCGCCGAAATAAAAACAAACGTCGGAACAACAACAACGACGCAGACGATACGGCAGTGAACATCGGATTCAGCGGTCCTAAGTCCGGTCAGTGGAAGAAACCTTTCAAAGGCAACAAAGAAGGGCCATACAGCTTAGGTAAAATCCTTGAGAGGCCCTGTTAGATTCATGGCACACCCGATAAGCCTGCAAACCACACCAACAGGAACTGTTGGGTTTTCAAATAGGTCGACAAGATAAATACAGAACATAAGGGAATAGGGCCTCCAAGTGAAGACGATGACGAGCCCCATTAGCCGAACATGGGGGGTCAGAAGCAGTTTCCCCCCGAGGTGAAAACAGTGAACATGACATATGTCACCCATATTCCCAAAAGGGAGCGCAAGCGCGCACTTCGGGACGTCTACACCGTAGAGCCTGTCGCCCCCAAGTTTAACCTATGGTCAGCCTGTCCGATCACCTTTGATCATAGGGACCACCCAACTAGTATCTGTCATGGGGGTTCGGCCGCCCTGGTTCTTGATCCAATCATCGACGGATACCACCTCACTAGAGTCCTTATGGACAAAGGAAGCAGTCTCAACTTGGTTTATCAAGATACTTTCCGTAAGATGGGGATTGACACATCACGAATCAAGGCTAGTAACATGATACGTCTGTTTTGCATCATGCTTTTATATCGATATTTATTGCATTATGGGCTGTTATTACACGTTATGTCACAATACTTATGGCTATTCTTTCTTATTTTACAAGGTTTACATGAAGAGGGAGAATACCGGCAACTGGGATTCTAGGCTGGAAAAGGAGCAAATATTTGAGACCTATTCTGCACAGCTCCAATAGTCCTGAAACTCCATAAAGTCATTTTGGGAATTAATAAAAAATACTGAGCGGAAGAAATACCTGAGGGGGGCCACCCACCATCCACGAGGGTGGGGGCGCGCCCTATACCCCCTGGGCGCACCCTCCTGCCTCGTGGGCCCCCTGGCAACCCTCCGGTGGCCATCTTTTGCTATATGAAGTCTTTTACCCTGAAAAAATCATAAGCAAGCTTACGGGATGAAACTCCGCCGCCACGAGGCGGAACCTTGGCAGAAGCAATCTAGGGCTCCGGCGGAGCTGTTCTACTGGGGAAACTTCCCTCCGGGAGGGGGAAATCATCACCATCGTCATCACAAACGATCCTCTCATCGCGAGGGGGTCAATCTCCATGAACATATTCACCAGCAACATCTCCTCTCAAACCCTAGTTCATCTCTTGTATCCAATCTTTGTACCAAAACCTCACATTGGTACCTGTGGGTTGCTAGTAGTGTTGATTACTCCTTGTAGTTGATGCTAGTTGGTTTATTTGGTGGAAGATCATATGTTCAGATCCTTAATGCATATTAATACCCCTCTAATCATGAACATGAATACGCTTTGTGAGTAGTTACGTTTTCCCCTGAGGACATGGGAGAAGTCTTGCTATTAGTAGTCATGTGAATTTGGTATTCGTACGATATTTTGATGAGATGTATGTTGTCTCTCCTCTAGTGGTGTTATGTGAACTACATGACACTTCACCATTATATGGGCCTAGAGGAAGGCATTGGGAAGTAATAAGTAGATGATGGGTTGCTAGAGTGACAGAAGCTTAAACCCTAGTTTATGCGTTGCTTCGTAAGGGGCTGATTTGGATCCACTTGTTTCATGCTATGGTTAGGTTTACCTTAATACTTCTTACAGAGTTGCGGATGCTTGCAATAGGGGTTAATCATAAGTGGGATGCTTGTCCAAGAAAGGGCAGTACCCAAGCACCGGTCCACCCTCATATCAAATTATCAAAGTAACGAACGCGAATCATATGAGCGTGATGAAAACTAGCTTGACGATAATTCCCATGTGTCCTCGGGAGCGCTTTTCTCTATATAATAATTTGTTCAGGCTTGTCCTTTGCTACAAAAAGGATTGGGCCACCTTGCTGCACCTTATTTACTTTTATTGCTTGTTACCTATTACAAATTACCTTATCACAAAACTATCTGTTATCGATAATTTCAGTGCTCGCAGAGAACACCTTACTGAAAACCGCTTGTCATTTCCTTCTGCTCCTTGTTGGGTTCGACACTCTTACTTATCGAAAGGACTATGATAGATCCCCTACACTTGTGGGTCCATCAAGACTCTTTTCTGGCGCCGTTGCTGGGGAGTGAAGCGCCTTTGGTAAGTGGAACTTGGTAAGGAAACATTTATATAGTGTGCTGAAATTTACTGTCACTTGTTACTATGGAAACTAATCCTTTGAGGGGCTTGTTCAGGGTATCTTCACCCCGACCAGTAGAGCAAAGTGTTGCTCCTCAACCTACTGAAAATGTTTACTTTGAAATTCCTTCGGGTATGGTAGAGAAACTGCTAGCTAATCCCTTTACAGGAGATGGAACATTGCATCCCGATTTACACCTAATCTATGTGGATGACGTTTGTGGATCATTTAAGCTTGCAGGTATGCCCGATGATGTTGTCAAGAAGAAGGTTTTCCCTTTATCTTTGAAGGGGGATGCATTGACATGGTATAGGCTATGTGATGATATGGGATCATGGGACTACAAACGATTGAAATTGGAATTTCACCAGAAGTTTTATCCGATGCATCTTGTTCATTGTGATCGTAATTATATATATAATTTTTGGCCTCGCAAAGGAGAAAGCATCGCTCAAGCTTGGGGGAGGCTTAAGTCAATGCTATATTCATGCCCAATCGAGCTCTCAAGAGAAATGATTATTCAAAAATTTTATGCTCGGCTTTCTCTCCATAATCGCTCCATGCTCGATACTTCTTGTGCTGGGTCTTTTATGATGAAGACTATTGAATTCAAATGGGATTTATTGGAAAGAATTAGATGCAACTCTGAAGATTGGGATCTCGACGAAGGTAAGGAGTCAGGTATAACACCTAAGCTTGATTGTGTTAAATCTTTTATGGATACCGATGCTTTTCGTGGAGTTAGCACTAAATATGGTCTTGACTCTAAGATAATAGCTTCTTTCTGTGAATCATTTGCTACTCATGTTGACCTCCCTAAGGAGAAGTGGTTTAAATATAATCCTCCCACCGAAGTAAAAGTAGTTGCACCTATTAAAGTTGAATAAAAGACTATCACTTATAATGATCCTATTATTCCTACTACTTATGTTGAAAAACCACCTTTCCCTGTTAGAATAAAGGTTCATGCTAAAGCTTCAACTATGGTTCGTAAGAGTTATACTATAACATTTACACCACCTGAGAAAATTAAAGCTGAACCTAGTATTGCTATGGTTAAAGATCTCTTGGCTGATAATATTGATGTGCATGTTATTTACTTCTATGATGAAGCTGCTAGAATTGCTAGACCAGATAATAGACATAAACATAGACCCGTTGTAGGCATGCCTGTTATTTCTATTAAAATAGGAGATCATTGTTATCATGGCTTATGTGATATGGGTGATAGTGCTAGTGCAATACCTCATTCCTTATACCAAGAAATTATGCATGATATTGCACCTGCTGAGATAGAAGAAATTGATGTTACAGTTAAGCTTGCCAATAGAGATACTATTTCACCAATTGGGATTGTTAGAGATGTTGAAGTCTTGTGTGGGAAGTTAAATATCCTGCTGATTTTCTTGTTCTTGGTTCCCCACAAGATGACTTTTGTCCCATTATATTTGGTAGACCCTTCTTGAATATTGTTAATGCTAAGATAGATTGCGAAAAGGATGTTGTTACTATTGGTTTGGGAGATATGTCTCATGAGTTCAACTTTGCTAAATTCCGTAGACAACCCCATGATAAAGAATTTCCTAGTAAGGATGAAATTATTGGTCTTGCTTCTATTGCCGTGCCTCCTAATGGTCCGTTAGAACAATATTTGCTAGACCATGAAAATGATATGTTTATGATGAAAGAAGGGAGATAGATGAAGTATTCTTTAAACAGGGACCTATTTTGAAACACAACTTGCCTGTTGAAATCCTAGGGGATACTCCACCACCCAAGGGTGATCCCGTGTTTGAGCTTAAACCATTACCTGATACTCTTAAATATGCTTATCTTGATGAAAAGAAGATATGTCCTATTATTATTAGTGCTAACCTTTTAGAGCAGGAAGAGGAGAGATTATTGAAAACTCTGAAGAAGCACCGTGCTGCTATTGGATACACTCTTGATGATCTTAAGGGCATTAGTCCCACGCTATGCCAACACAAAATAAAATTGGAGGAAGATGCCAAACCAGTTATTGATCACCAACGACGGTTAAATCCTAAGATGAAAGAAGTGGTAAGAAAGGAAATACTAAAGCTCCTTGAGGCAGCTATAATTTATCCCGTTGCTGATAGTCAGTGGGTAAGTCCTGTCCATTGTGAACCTAAGAAGGGAGGTATTACTGTCATTCCTAATGATAAAGATGAATTGATCCCGCAAAGAATTATTACAGGTTATAGGATGGTAATTGATTTCTGCAAGTTAAATAAATCTACTAAAAAGGATCATTACCCTTTACCTTTTATTGATCAAATGCTAGAAGGACTATCCAAACATACACATTTTTGCGTTCTAGATGGTTACTCTGGTTTCTCTCAAATACCTGTGTCAGGAGAGGATCAAGAAAAGACCACTTTTACTTGCCCTTTCGGTACTTTTGCTTATAGACGTATGCCTTTTGGTTTATGTAATGCACCTGCTACCTTTCAAAGATGCATGATGGCTATATTCTCTGACTTCTGTGAAACGATTTGTGAGGTATTCATGGATGATTTCTCCGTTTATGGATCCTCTTTTGATGATTGCTTGAGCAACCTTGATCGAGTTTTGCAGAGATGTGAAGACTACCTTGTCTTGAATTGGGACAAGTGTCACTTTATGGTTAATGAAGGCATTGTCTTGGGGCATAAAATTTCTGAAAGAGGTATTGAAGTCGATAAAGCTAAAGTTGATGCAATTGAAAAGATGCCGTGTCCCAAGGACATTAAAGGTATAAGAAGTTTCCTTGGTCATGCCGATTTTTATAGGAGGTTCATTAAGGACTTCTCTAAAACATCTAGGCCTCTGACTAATCTATTACGAAAAGACATTCCTTTTGCCTTCGATGATAATTGTGTAGAAGCATTTGAAATACTTAAGAAAGCTTTGGTTTCTGCACCTATTGTTCAGCCACCTGATTAGAATTTACCCTTTGAAATTATGTGTGATGCTAGTGATTATGCTGTAGATGCTCTTCTAGGACAAAGAGTTGATAAGAAACTAAATGTTATTCAATATGCTAGTAAAACTCTAGACAGTGCCCAGAGAAATTATGCTACTACTGAAAAAGAATTCTTAGCAGTTGTATTTGCTTGTGATAAGTTCAGACCTTACATTGTTGATTCTAAAGTAACTATTCACACTGATCATGCTGCTATTTAATATCTTATGGAGAAGAAAGATGCTAAACCTAGACTTATTAGATGGGTTCTCCTACTACAAGAATTTGATTTGCATATTATTGATAGAAAGGGAGCTGAGAACCCCATTGCAGACAACTTGTCTAGGTTAGAGAATGTTCTTGATGACCCACTACCTATTGATGATAGCTTTCCTGATGAACAATTAGCCATCATAAATGCTTCTCGTACTGCTCCATGGTATGCTGATTATGCTAATTACATTGTTGCTAAATTCATACCACCTAGTTTCACATACCAGCAAAAGAAAAAGTTTTTCTATGATTTAAGACATTACTTCTGGGATGACCCACACCTTTATAAAGGAGTAGATGGTGTTATTAGACGTTGTGTACCTGAGTATGAACAGGAACGGATCCTACGCAAGTGTCACTCCGAGGCATATGGAGGACACCACACTGGAGATAGAACTGCACATAAGGTATTGCAATCCGGTTTTTATTGGCGTACTCTCTTCAAAGATGCCCGTAAGTTTGTCTTTTATTGTGATGAATGTCAAAGAATTCGTAATATTAGTAGACGCCAAGAAATGCCTATGAATTATTTTTCTTGTTATTAAACCATTTGATGTTTGGGGCTTTGATTATATGGGACCGTTTCCTTCCTCTAATGGATATACACATATTTTAGTTGCTGTTGATTACGTTACTGAGTGGGTAGAAGCTATTCCAACTAGTAGTGCTGATCATAACACCTCTATTAAGATGCTTAAAGAAGTTATTTTTCCAAGGTTTGGAGTCCCTAGATATTTAATGACTGATGGTGGTTCACATTTTATTCATGGTGCTTTTCGTAAAATGCTTGCTAAGTATGATGTTAATCATAGAATTGCATCTCCATATCACCCACAGTCTAGTGGTCAAGTAGAATTGAGTAACAGAGAGCATAAATTAATTTTGCAATAGACTGTTAATAGATCTAGAAAGAATTGGTCCAAGAAACTTGATGATGCATTATGGGCCTATATAACTGCATATAAAAATTCTATGGGTATGTCTCCGTATAAAATGGTTTATGGAAAAGCATGTCAGTTACCTCTCGAACTAGAACATAAGGCATATTGGGCCATTAAAGAGTTCAATTATGATTTCAAACTGGTGAGAAGAGGTTATTTGACATTAGCTCACTTGATGAATGGAGAACCCAAGCCTATGAGAATGCCAAACTGTTTAAAGAAAAAGTTAAAAGATGGCATGACAAAAGGATACAAAAGCGTGAGTTTAATGTAGGTGCTTATGTGTTGCTATTCAACTCTCTTTTAAGATTTTTTGCAAGAAAACTTCTCTCTAAATGGGAAGGTCCTTATGTTATCGATGAGGTCTATCATTCTGGTGCCATAAAAATCAACAACTTCGAAGGCACAAACCCGAAGGTGGTGAACGGTCAAAGAATCAAACATTATATCTCAGGTAATCCTACAAATGTTGAAACTAATGTTATTGAAACCATAACCCAGGAGGAATACATAAGAGACACTTTCCAGAATGTTTTAGGCTCCAAAAAGGAATAGGTATGCGGTACGGCAAGTAAACCGACTCCAAAACAGTTCTAATAGCAATTTTTCTCCGTTTTGGAATATTTAAGAAAATAGGGAAAAAACAAGTAGTCCGTGAAGGACATGAGGCATCCACGAGGGTGGAGGGCGCGCCCCCCTGCCTCGTGGGCACCTCGTGTGCTCTCCGGACTCCGTTTTTCTTGCACGTTACTTCTTTTGGTCGGTAAAAATTCATTATATAATCTCCCGAAGGTTTCGACCACTATATCACGCAAATATCCTCTGTCTTTGTTTCGAGCTGTTTTCTGTCAGATTTGTCAAGACCAGGCATCATTATGTCACCCTCCTCCAACAATGAAGACAAGGATGCTTGGCTATTGAAGATAGAGCTGAAGAGAGAAGAACCCTGGGAGATCAACAAGGATGATGAGATCAAGAAGGCCATGAAGGATCAAGCTCCTACGGCAGAAGAAGAAGACATCATTCAACCTCTTCCAAACCTCTTTACCCCAACTGAGATTGGAGTTTTCAAGATGATTGAGTTAGCTTGCATACAAAACAAGTATATCACACATGAAAATATTTTGTTGAAGGATCATATCATCGCACTCAAGGGCATTATCCGCAAATTGGAAGAGCTCCTACACTCGATGTGCGACTATCCACCATCATCATCACCATCATCACCACCTTTGAGGAACTAATTACATGGGTATGGGAACTCCCCTTGGCAACTGCCAAGCTTCGGGGAGGTGCCCCGGTATCGTATCATCATCACACTCCTATCTTTACCGTTTTACTTAGTTCGATCCTTTTGGTAATATCTTGATCTAGTAGAATAAAGTTTTGGTATGATTTAGTTTTGAGTTTTGTCCTATGAGCACTCTATGTAATCGAGTCCATGAGCTTTATATAATAAAGATTAGTGTTGAGTCGAGGGCTTTGCTATCTTGCTATGATCTTGAGGAATAAAAAAAGTAAAAAGTAATAAAAGAGACCATATTGATCTTATGGAGAGTAATGAATGCACATATAAAGACTATGATGATTAAAAGTTGTTGAGGGTTGGCAAACATAGTTTTGGTCATCGTTGCAATTAATAGGAAGTAATAAAGAAAGAGAGGTTCACATATATAAATATACTATCTTGGACATCTTTTATGATTGTGAGCACTCATTAAAGTATGACATGCTAAAGAGTTGATGTTGGACAAGGAAGACAACGTAATGGGTTATGTTTTCTCACATCTTAATTAAAGTATATTGTCATGGATCATCCAACATGTTGAGCTTGCCTTTTCCCCTCATGCTAGCCAAATTCCTTGCACCAAGTAGAGATACTACTTGTGCTTCCAAATATCCTTAAACCCAGTTTTGCCATGAGAGTCCACCATACCTACCTATGGATTGAGTAAGATCCTTCAAGTAAGTTGTCATGTTGCATGCAATGAAAATTGCTCTCTAAATATGTATGACTTATTAGTGTGGAGAAAATAAGCTTTATACGATCTTGTGATATGGAAGTAATAAAATCGACGGACTGCATAGTAAAGGTTCATATCACAAGTGGCAATATAAAGTGACATTCTTTTGCATTAAGATTTCGTGCATCCAACCATCAGAGCACATGACAACCTCTGCTTCCCTCTGCGAAGGGCCTATATTTTACTTTCTGTCTTATACAAGAGTCATGGTGATCTTCACCTTTCCTTTTTACATTTTATCCTTTGGCAAGCACCTCGTGTTGGAAAGATCCTGATATATATATCCAATTGGATGTAAGTTAGCATGAACTATTATTGTTGACATTACCTTTGAGGTAAAAGGTTAGGAGGCAACACTATACGCCCCTATCTTTCTCTGTGTCCGATTAAAACTCCATAACCATAAGTATTGCGTGAGTGTTAGAAATTGTGAAAGACTAAATGATAATTGAGTATGTGGACTTGCTGAAAATCTCTTATATCGACTCTTTCCAATGTTATGATAAATTGCAATTGCTTCAATAACCGAGATCATAGTTTGTTGGTTCTCAATGAAGTTTCTGATTCATACTTGATATTGTGAATAGATTGTTACTTTAGCATAAGAAATCATATGACAATATATATATATATATGTTGCTGTTATAAGAATGATCATGATGCCCTCATGTCCGCATTTTATTTTATCGACACCTCTATCTCTAAACATGTGGACATATTTTTCGTTATCGGCTTCCACTTGAGGACATGCGAGGTCTATGCTTGGGGGAGTTGATACGTCCATTTTGCATCATGCTTTTATATCGATATTTATTGCATTATGGGCTGTTATTACATGTTATGTCACAATATTTATGGCTAGTCTCACTTATTTTACAAGGTTTACATGAAGAGGGAGAATGCTGGTAGCTGGGATTCTGGGCTGGAAAAAGGAGAAAATATTGGAGACCTATTCTGCACAACTCCAAAAGTCCTGAAACTCCACGAAAGTCATTTTGGGAATTAATAAAAAATACTAAGCGGAAGAAGTACCTGAGGGGGGCCACCCACCATCTACGAGGGTGGGGGGCGTGCCCCCTGCCTCGTGGGCCCCCTGGCAGCCCTCCAGTGGCCATCTTCTTCTATATGAAGTCTTTTACACTGAAAAAAATCATAAGCAAGCTTACAGGACGAAACTCCGCCGCCACGAGGCGGAATCTTGGTGGAACCAATCTAGGGCTCCGGCGGAGCTGTTCTGCCGGGGAAACTTCCCTCCGGGAGGGGGAAATCATCACCATCGTCGTCACCAACGATCCTCTCATTGGGAGGGGGTCAATCTCCATAAACATATTCACCATCACCATCTCCTCTCAAACCCTAGTTCATAACTTGTATCCAATCTTTGTACCAAAACCTCAGATTGGTACCTGTGGGTTGCTAGTAGTGTTGATTACTCCTTGTAGTTGATGCTAGTTGGTTTATTTGGTGGAAGATCATATGTTCAGATCCTTAATGCATATTATTACCCCTCTGATCATGAACATGAATATGCATTGTGAGTAGTTACGTTTGTTCCTGAGGACATGGGAGAAGTCTTGCTATTAGTACTCATGTGAATTTGGTGTTCGTTCGATATTTTGATGAGATGTATGTTGTATCTCCTGTAGTGGTGTTATGTGAACGTCGACTACATGACACTTCACCATTATTTGGGCCTAGAGGAAGGCATTGGGAAGTAATAAGTAGATGATGGGTTGCTAGAGTGACAGAAGCTTAAACCCTAGTTATGCGTTGCTTCGTAAGGGGCTGATTTGGATCCACTTGTTTCATGCTATGGTTAGGTTTACCTTAATACTTATTTTGTAGTTGTGGATGCTTGCAATAGGGGTTAATCATAAGTGGGATGCTTGTCCAAGAAAGGGCAGTACCCAAGCACCAGTCCACCCACATATCAAATTATCAAAGTAACGAACGCGAATCATATGAGCGTGATGAAAACTAGCTTGACGATAATTCCCATGTGTCCTCAGGAGCGCTTTTCTCTATATAAGAACTTGTCCAGGCTTGTTCTTTGCTACAAACAGGATTGGTCCACCTTGTTGCACCTTATTTACTTTTATTGCTTGTTACCTGTTACAGATTACCTTATCACAGAACTATCTGTTACCGATAATTTCAGTGCTTGCAGAGAATACCTTACTAAAAACCGCTTGTCATTTCCTTCTGCTCCTCATTGGGTTCGATACTCTTACTTATCAAAAGGACTACGATAGATCCTCTACACTTGTGGGTCATCATAACACTATCTTTAAAGGTGTGATACCAGGAGTGGAGGCCCGTTGTACGGGCTCACTTACACTGGAGGTAGTATTCGGCTCCCCAGACAACTTTCGCAGTGAAGAGTTAATCTTCGACATTGTCCCTTTCCGCAGTGGCTACCATGCACTGCTCAGACGAACTGCTTTCGCCCACTTCAAAGCAGTCCCGCACTATGCTTACTTGAAGCTCAAAATGCCAGGACCTCGCGTTGTTATTACAGTCAATGGTAATATGGAACGCTCACTCCGTATTTAAGAGCACACTGCGGCCCTTGCAGCCAAAGTATATGGCGGCATTATCAAGCCGAACAGTTCAGCAACCAATAAATCCAACGTCGTATCCAAATGAGTCTGGTCTGCACATAATAGTGATAAGTCAACGGATCCGGACCTTGATTAGTAGTTCGGCCTCCGCCTATCGCCACACCAGGTCACAACTTATGTACCGTGCGTACATAATCACACACTAAAAATACCTTGGGCGGCGCCGGAGGCACACTGCAGAATAGGTCCATTACACGGCTTGACCATAATTGGACCGCATATATCCTTTTCCTTTTAATGCAGGTTCATCGAGAGCCCTACTTACAAGATGGTCATCGCTGGAGATCCTTTTAAGGCTGGCACATCCCAACCATCAAACACTCCTCTCAAAGGACTTACTACTAAGGAGGAAAGGCACAGACGTGCAGAAGGGCATCACAGGAGTTTCTTTCCCGAACTATGATTTTTAGGCCCTGTGTTAGACTTTCCCTTATGTAAAATCTTTTCTTTTTCTCTTTGGGCATGTAATATGACCTTAATATTGAATGACATTGCCTGTCATCGACGTATCAATAAAGATATAAGGGACACAAATGATTATTACCTTCTTGGTTGGGTCTTGTTTTTTTCCCTTGTCATGTGTGCTCCCCCTTACATTCGACTGACACACGTGGTTCGACACGGCCATCATACCAGGGGCTGTATTCGGCCTCACAAAATTCCCAAGTCCAAACACCTACAGGGAACTCTTCGGCGTCCCGGATATGGCATTATATGCATCAGCTCCGAATCATGTCTTTGGTCTATAGTTGGGTTGCCCAGCTCCTTTGATTGCCACCTTATGTTCCACAAGTTCGGCTAAGGTAGTAAAGGGAGAACTACTGCGATTGTATTTCCGGTTCGTCCGGTCAAGTACCTCAGTAGAGAAAGCCAAAAACCGACTGTCATGATAAGCGAGAGCAGGTCAGCGATCCGGTGACTTAGTGTTATACTACGAATCGTTCGCAATTTATGTTGTATTATACGAGGGGCTGGGTTTTTGACCAGCCGCATTGCAAAGGCGCTGCACTCCGGATTGTCGATCATGCAACGAGGGGCTAGTTCTTAGCTCCACCAATGGACTCTTATGGCTAAGTGAAAGTACAAAAGCCGCATAGTCTGATTGCCTAGTTCACTCCACAAGACGCCTCCTACATCGGACCAGGACATTGGATTAAATGCTATCATGCGTTCCCGAACACGCCTGTAATATTTACATGGGGGCTGAAGCCGACGACTGATAAACTTTAAGACATATAAATAGCCAAGATAGCAGGATAAACTAATCATAAAAAGCATAACCATTTTTTACATCATGAGTTCATTGCATGACTCTTACAACCGGACTCAACTACTCAAATATGACGTCCTTTGAGCACTGGCCCTCCACAATGTGGGCTCCCTTGAGGACCTCGTCAAAGTACTTCTCTGGCCCCCGGTGCTCTTAGCCTTCAGGTGGCCCTGCGGTGGAAATTTCGGTGGCCTTCATCTTCGCCCACTGCACCTTGACGTGAGCGAAGGCCATCCGAGCACCTTCGATGCAGGACGACCGCTTGAGGGTGTCGATCCGAGGAAGCGCATCTACCAGCCATTTCACAAGACCGAAGTGGCTGCTAGGTATGGCCTCGGCCGGCCATAGACGGATTATCACATCCTTCATGGCCAGCCCGGCTTAGAAGACTGTCAAATAACATATACAATGCATTATATACTTATTGTTGATCCTCTGTTCAAATTGTCCTAATCCGGACAGAGTCTCAGGGGCTACTGTCTACACACGAGCTTCGCCTGACACACACACACACACACACACACACACACACACACACAGATATATATATATATATACACACACACACACACACACACACACAAAATACTTGTGAAGAATGTTACGTCGCTTACCTCGAAGCCTGTCAGTAGGCTGTGGAAAGCTTTGGTCAGTCTGCTCTTCACGGACTGGACCTTCTCCATAACCGCACCCATAAGGGTGCGGTGCTCCTCCACGATGGAGGCACGTTGCAGTGCCTCCCGCAGAATATCAGCGGCCTCCGGATTGATAGAGGCCACCGATGGAGCTCGTGCTCCTCCCCCCTCCTTCGAAGGGGGATGTTTTTCTGAACCCGGTGTCGTACTGGTCTCCGGGACGGTGTTCGGCGAGGGCCCGGATTGTTGAAGCCCCCACCCTTGATGGTCATGGGGGTCGTCGTGCCCTGCTCTACAACGTCCGAGGTGTTGTCCTCGGGCACCTTCTGGACTATCTCGTCCGCCCCTCCCCGGCTAAGAGATGGCCTTCGGGAGGACACCTCGGTGTCCTCCACGGCAGGGGGAGAGAGGGCGCGAGATGGGCCATCACTCTCCTCCTCCCCAGGGGCTAGAGAGTTCCCCGTGGAAAGAAGAGGGGATCGGGATCTCGCGCAAGGGCTAAAAAGCATAAAATAAGTTGAGCATGACAAAGGCAGATTAAAGCGATAATTGAACGAGTAAGTTTCTAATACTTACATTTCGGCCAGGGGTTTCTCCCTTTGGACCCGCTCCGGGCTGTGTTCGGACTCCGAGCCCAAACTGTCCGAGAGGGCCACCCACCCTTTCTTCGGCGTTGCCCCCTCTAGGTTCTCAGAGGCTGCCCTTTTTCCCTCCTCATCTTGAGGGGGGAGTCGCTCTCTACTTCCTCCTCATCATCATCCCCCACTTCTTCGTTGTCGGTGTCAAAACCGGCGGATCTCGGGTAGGGGGTCCCGAACTGTGCGTCTAGGCGGATGGTAACAGGAGACGAGGGACACGATGTTTTTATCCAGGTTCGGGCCCTCTCGATGGAGGTAAAACCCTACGTCCTGCTTGATTAATATTGATGATATGGGTAGTACAAGAGTGGATCTACCACGAGATCAAGGAGGCTAAACCCTAGAAGCTAGCCTATGGTATGATTGTTGTAATGTATGTTGTCCTACGGACTAAAGCTCTCCGGTTTATATAGACACGAAGGAGGCTAGGGTTA
>JAHHZJ010003157.1:0-29766 GCA_021437245.1 Aegilops speltoides
TGAATTTCTTCAAAAGCAAGATCTTGAGAAGCTAAGTGAGTTAAGAAGATCTTCGAAGGAATGATTCATTACTAGCTCAACAAATCAAGCGCTTCTCGAGGAAGAATTTGTTCCTCCATGCTTAAAGTGCATTGAACTGAATCTTCTAATTCTTCACTGAATGTTCAAATGCTTCAACTATTACAAATTCTTCACACCTGCTCCGCTATCACTAATTCCTCATCGAGGACATTGCTAGTATCCTGACAATGCGAGTGCTGAAGGAATTGTACATGACGAGGCATGTACAAAAGCCTCAAATGGCATCAGACTCTTTGTGATGTGCTTAGCAGATCCTCCATGAAACCCTAGGAAGAGGGTATTGCCTTTGAGAGAAACTCAATCTTGATGGAACATATTGGAAGCTGACGGTACCCCAAAACCTCATGGGTTCTTTGCAAAGGGACCTCCGATTGATCCATCTAACTTATCTGCTTTACATGTGAATCTCCTCATTCTTCGATGAGTCATTTGACTCAACTATTAACTAATCAAAATCAGAATGGTGAAGTATTTGCTAGATATGTTGGCACTAAGCTGCGGGAATGGTTCTCCTATGAAGAAAATCTGGCTCCCAAGAAGCGCCTCGAAAGTCTTGGTGAATGTCCTCATGACACCACACTGAAGAACAGGAACCCAGATCAAATTTTCATATGGACCAAACTCTTCATATGGATCCAAGTCCTCCTCTGGACCAAATTCCTCACATGGATCAAATTCCTCAAAAGGATCAAAGTCCTCATATGATTATCATCGTGCTAACAACTCACATGAGAGGTAGAGCTAAGGGCTATGAATATGTGCATTATTCTTCAAACCATTATGTTCATAAGTCCTCGAAGAATTTCTCTGCTTATTCATATGCTTACCTAACCCTATTATGTGAAGCGAAATGGTTTGGCTTCTATGCCACCATTCTCGTATGGTGCTTCATGAGTGATGAACTCTTGCCTCCCCTTGGATGTGGGTGGTGAAGAAAAGAACTAATCTCTTGCGGGGTCGAGGTCTCGGATGTGCTTTGCGTCTGAAGAATTTCTTGGGGACTGACAAAATTGCTGAAAGGATGCGAGGCGAATCATGATGAAATGAACCTTCATTTCACACGTCCTAATAATGATATATCATTTTTCTTGATTGATGAAATTCATCGATGAACTTGATATCATATTCTTCACTAATGAAGCATATGAAGTTATAGCTACACTAATTCATCTGCGGGATGATCAACCCAAAGCTTCTGAGTGGGTCCTCGATAGTGGATGTAGAAATCACATGACTAGTGACAAGAATCTCTTGATGGATGCTCCTTATCACCGTCACATCTGAAGCATATCATCTTTCTTGACAAAGGCAAAAGTCGGTAATGGGTCTTGGTAAGGTTACAATCTCTAAGGATAAACACATGGACAAAGTCATGCTTGTTGAGTCCTTAGGATACAACCTCATGTCGATCTCAATGCTTTGTGATCTTGATATGGTTGTTGTCTTTGGCAAATGTCAGCTGTGTTGTGATCATGGAGGGTGACAATTCCAAAGTCTTGAAGGCTTTAGGAGAGGAGATTTGTATATTGTTGATTTCTCTCTGAGGACCACAACCAGCCGTGTGTCTACTGCAAAAGCTTGAGAAGGCTGGCTATGGCATCGATGACTTAGTCACCTTGAGGGCATGAGGAATTTGCACATGCTTGCAAGAAGAAGCATGTCATTGGCATTGAGAATGTCAAATTCCTCAAGGATCACTTATCACGAACTGTGAAGCTTGGAAAAATGACCAAGGCCAAGCATCTAGCGAAGTCTATCATAACCACTACTCGTCCATTTGAATTGCTTCACACGGACCTCTTGGACCTAATCATTACTCAGCGGTCACTAATGATGCATCTCTATATGGTTTTGTCATTGTTGATGATTACTCTCGATATACATGGGTACACATTGTTACTTACAAACATGAAGTGCGAAGTCTTCAAGCGATTTTACTCGAGGGCTTCTACCAACTTTGGTGTGAAGATCAAGCACATCGAAGCGACAATGGAACTGAGTTCAAGAATTCGGTCTTGATGACTATCTTGATGAACTTGGTATTACTCATGAGTTATCTGCTCCTACACTCCTCGGCAAAATGGCGTCGTGGGCGCAAGAACAGAACTCTTGTTGAGATGGCTAGCACTATGCTTGATGAATACAAGCATAGCCAGCGTTTTGGATTGATACAATGATCTGCATGCCACATCATCAACGGAGTATATCTTCACAAATTCTTCAAGAAGGCGGCCTATGAACTCCTCATGACAAGAAACCCAATGTGAGTTATTTCAAAGTCTTGATTGCTAAATGTTGGATTAGAGATCCTCACCACAACTCTAAATTTGCACGAAAGCACATGAAGGTTTATGCTTGGTTACGGAAAGGACTACGCACCTCTGAGTCTTCAACATTGTTCTTCACAAGATTGTTGACTACGTAGATGTGCGGTTCGATAAAACTCATGGCTGCATAAAAGAGCACCTACCTTCGTGTTAGATGAACCAGCACTGAGGATTCTATCAAGTTCAAGGCAAGCGAGGATGTCATTCCTCTGAAGAATCTGCTGAAGAATTCATTCCAGTTCATGAAGAGCGTCGGTGATGCACCTAAAAGAAAATCTTTGAGGAAAATGGTCTGAAGAAAATCTTGATCAAATTCCTCGTGACAACCAGCTCATCCTCGCGTTGCAAAGAAGTGCAAGTGGAAGATCACCGATGACATTAGTGCACGAGGTCCTCTCACACGCTCAAAAGCTTCACATTTATCTAACTTTTGTGGGCACTATGCTTTTGTCTCTATCACGAGCCCACTAAGGTAGATGAAGCATTTATGGAGTGGAGTGGATTTAGGCTATGCAAGAAGAATTACATCGATTCGAGCTTAACAATGTGCAGGAGGCGGTCAATCGTCGAGATCCTCGCAAGCATAATATCATTGGCACAAAGTGGATCTACATAATAAGCAAGATGAAAATGGCCTTGTGGTGAGGAATAAAGGCTGTTGGTAGCTCAAGGCTACACAGGTTGAAGGAATTGATTTTGATGAAACTTTTGCACTTGTTGCAAGACTTGAGGCTATTAGCATATTACTTGCTTATGCTAACCATCATGATATCATCTTATATCAAATGGATGTGAAAAGTGCATTCCTCAATGGTAAGCTTGAGGAAGAAGTATATGTTGCTCAACCCCGAGTTTTGAAGATCCAAAGAATCGACAAAGTCTTGAGACTTAATAAGGCCCTCTATGGCCTCAAGCAAGCCCCTCGAGCGTGGTATGATACATTGAAGGAATTCTTAAGTGAAGAGTGGCTTCACACCAGTTCACTCGACCCTACTCTCTTTACTAAATCTTATGATGGTGAACTATTAGTGTGCCAAATATATGTTGATGATATTATCTTTGGCTGTCTTGACCAACGTTATAGTGATGAATTTGCCTATATGATGAGTGAAGAATATCAAATGTCTATGATGGGAGAGTTGAAATTCTTCTTAGGTCTTCAAATTAAATCAACAGCATAATGGCATATTCATATCTCGGAGAAATACCTCAAAGATGTACTAAGGAAATTCGGCATGCAAGATTGCAAAAGCGTCAAAATTCCTATGCCCACAAATGGCCATCTATGCCTTGATGAAAATGGTATTGACTTGATCACAAGGTATACGCTCCATGATTGGTTCTTTATTGTACTTATGTGCATCTAGGCGGATATAATGCTTAGTGTTTGCATGTGTGCCCGATTTCAAAATGCACGGAGAATCACACCATAAGGTGTGAAGCATATTCTTGATATCTAGCTCACACAACACTAGGATTATGGTACCCCAAGGGCTCTTCTTTTGATCTCATTGGATATTACGACTCGACTATCTTTGGTGATCGTGTGGACGCAAGTCAACATCGGCACTTGTCATTTCCTCGGACGATCTTTGGTGCTGTTGGTCCTCGAAAAAGCAGAGCTGCGTATCCTTCTTCTCTTTGCTGAATACATTGCTGGTGGCTCTTCTGTGCTCAAGCTGCTTTGGATGAAGCAAACCCTCAAGGACTATCGTCAGCGTGAAGAATGTGCCTCTCCTGCGACAATGAGAGTGCCATCAAGATTGCTCACAACCCATTCGCACTTTCGAAGACAAAGCACATTGATTCGTCATCATTTTCTTCGTGATCATGTGTTGAAGGCGACATCTCCATCGAGCATGTGAAGGAAGAAGAACTAACTGATATCTTCACTAAGCCCTTGGATGAGAAGAGATTTAGCAAGTTGCGATGTGAGCTAAATATCTTAGAATCTTTGAATGTTCTTTGAAAAGGACACATCCTAACAATTATACAAAATTGATGACTTAGATGTGCAACACATGAAGAAAGCGTTTTCTTCAATCAATGAAGAATAACACTCTAAGTGTGAAGAAATTAATGAAGAATTTGATTCTCGAACCCTCGACAATTATGCGGTGTGCGAAATCATCATTCTTATCTGATGAGTCACGCCACCACAAAAGTTGAAAATCCTCAATTTGAGTTTTCCTCAGTTTTGAAATTCTTGAGTTTTCAAATTCTTCAACTTTGCAAAATCTTCCTTTGTTTTCCGTCGTTTTCTTCATTGCTATATATATATATATATATATATATATGAGTTTATGTCCTCTACAACATTCACTTATAGCTATTTCTTCAAGTTGCTTTGTTTTGCTAAGTGAATGTGATCGGACCCTTCCCCTCTATGGTATACTCAACCCAATCTATTCAAAAATTCTTCATGTGCGTTCTATTTGAAACTTCGTTCAAAATCTTCTTTGTGTCCTTGTCGGTTGAAGAAATTGCGACGAAACTTTAAAACAAATCTTATCCAGATTTTGGTTTACCGCTCAAACCGTTCGCATCCCACGATACATTATTCTATTCACCCATGATCTTACGATCTCAGCTACGATGCGTGGGTGACACATGTCGCGAAGGAGAAAGGGCAGGGCATGTTAGTCCCAAAAACTTGAGCTGACAGTTTTCATCGTGTCTATAAATACCCCTCTCCCTTCCTCACTTCGTTTACTCCGCTTGACCGCTCTCTCTCTCGTTGAAGCTCCTCAAACCCTAGTGCCGCCACTACTCCATAAATGCCCGGTGAGGAAGAGCTCGCTGCCTTGACCTCGTCGTTGTCGTACTCGCGCCGTTGAAATCTTCACTCCGCCCAGCGTGGCTGTCTTCCTCTGCCAAGTTAGGGCGTGGGAGATCTAACTTTGCGAAATTCACATCTGTTCTTCTCGATTAAATCGTGTTCTTCACTTCGGGTAATTAAAGTTACTTTTATTACTCACTTTGATTCTCAAGCTTTCTGAAAATCTTCAAAGGTGTTTTATTCTTCAAATCTTCACATATGAACACCTCACATTGTATGCTCTTGATCCATTTCTCTAAGCAATCATTTTCTTCAAGATTCCTCGGTTGTGTGGATTTTCGATCTACAACTCTGGAACCTAAAATAAAGCAGCTTAGTGAAATTCCTCAAGGTTCATCTGGTCAAATTCCTCAAAACTTGTCTTTTGAAAAACCTTAGGAAGCATATGACCTCTCCAAATTCCTTGCACCTACACTATGTTCACAGGTACTCATGTGCACTGCTTTGAATCACTAGGTTCTCATCAACTTAACTCATTTGCAGCGTTCCTCGAAGAAAAATTGCATACTTCTTGAGTGTTCAATTGTTCAAATTCCTCATCTGAAGAATATGGTGAAGGTAAGAGACATGAAAGGAGGAAAAGCTGAGGAGTCATGACTTCTTCGAGATCCCCGATGACATTTATAAGGACTATTGCACACTGATGAAGCCAAATTTGGCAAAAAAACAAAAATCAGCGTAAAGTGCGCATTTAGAGATTGAAAAGATGGGCGAAGAGAATGGAGGAATGCAGGATATGTGACTCCAAAGTATATGAAGAAATTTGCTTTAAATCCTCCATGCCCAAGAGCTCCATTGGCTTTGGCCAAGTGGCGATCCCACCGCATCAAGTGTGGTGAGGACTTTCGAAGAATGGGCTAGCGCCAAGCAAAATTGGCAAGACAAGCCAAGGAGGCGGTGAAGAAATTCAATGAGGATTACTGCTTACTGCCTGCTGGCTGAGACCTCGGTCGGGCCAAGAAATCTATGCCAAAAGAAGCTCTCGCGTAAGACAAGTGCTTCACCAGCAGCGCCCTCACGGCCAAGTTCTCGGCTATGCCCTCACGGCAAATTCCTCCTGCTGCTCTTGCTCCACCAAAGTCCTCAATAGCTCCTTCAAGTCCTCGGCTCATGTGCATCGGCTACATGTCAAAGGACTGCTGGTTTCTCGATTGCCTCTGGTGTCTCGGCAAGTTCCTTGGCTGCACCAATTTCCTCATCGAGGCCCCTGCACTGTTGAAGACTAAAGCAACAAATGGGCGGTCCTCGGCCAAGTCCAAAGAAAAGCAAGATGCATTCCATGTGCCCTCGATGATGAAACCGATGATAAACTTGCAGAAATCATCGAGGCAGACAGAGATGAAGGTCGCTAGAGCCAAAGGCACATACAACCACTTGCTTTTGGATCAGGAAAATCCTCAATTACATTGATCTCGGCACAGGATCCAAACACCCCAATGCCTGATTTTCATCGACTCTGGTCAAAGTAATGTCTGACCCATTTCATCACATAAGAAAATGGAAGTTTGAAAAGCGAAGAGCTCAAAGAAAGCTCAATACGAGAAAGAAGCTCTGAAGAAAAATGTTGTCGAGAATGACACCTAAGGAACTTTCAAGGCTCGATCGAAATTCAAGCCCTCGGCAAAGACTTTGATGCCTACTATGCTGATTGGCAAGGAGCCAAAGTGAGATTCATCAATCAGCGAAGAAATTCACGAATGTTGCAGCCCCATCGCAACAAGAAAATCTTCGAGCTGCGAGACTCTGCTCAACTTCTTTGAAGAACTGTCTGACACCGTTGATGACTTTCATCCTGCTTGAAGAAAATACTAGTTCGAGGGCTGGTGAAGAAATTCCACGGCTGAAGAAATGCGAGGCATCCACTAGTGGTGCGCTGAAAAGCTGAAGATCGAACAAGCTGCATCGATTCGCTGAAAAATCAACAGATTCCTCGGCTCCTCAGCGCCTACACCAACTCAATTCTTCCATCTGCCTGTGGAGGTGAAGACCAAGGCTGCGAGCGAGCTGCGATAAAAAAAGGAAGGCATCAGCTGCGTCAAATTCTTGACTCTGAAGAAAATGAAGCCAATGACCAGCTCACTTGAAAATCAATTGATGTTGTTCCAATTTTGAAAGTCGTTATATCGACTAGAGGGGGGCTGAATAAGCGATTTTATGAATTCTTCAGCGAAATTTCTGGTGAGAAATTCCTTAGCGAAGAACTACTTGCAAGCGGAATAAGTACTCGAAGTAAGCATAGCGGAGAATACAAGCATAGTCATCATGATGAAATGAAGACTATACTTGATGCGAGAAGCGTAATCACGGTGTCGGTGTCAAAACCGGCAGATCTCGAGTAGGGTCCCCAAGCTGTGCGTCTAGGCGGATGGTAGCAGGAGGCGAGGACACAATGTTTTACCCGAGTTCGAGGCCCTCTCGATGGAGGTAATACCCTCGTCTGCTTGATTAATATTGATGATATGGGTAGTACAAGAGTAGATCTACCACGAGATCAATGAGGCTAAACCCTAGAAGCTAGCCTATGGTATGATTGTTGAGATGTAATGTTGTGTCCTATGGACTCTGCCCTCCGGTCTATATAGACACTTAGGAGGCTAGGGTTACAGTGTCGGTTACAATGGTAGGAGATCTACATATCCGTATTGCCAAGCTTGCCTTCCACGCCAAGTAAAGTACCTTGGGACGCGGTAGGGTCTTCAATCTTCTATCTTCGTGATGCAGGAGTCGGCGGATATTGATACTCGGCTGTCAGGACACCCCTAGTCGAGGACTCCTCGATAGCCCCTGAACCAGGTCTTCAATGGCGATAAGTCCGGCGTGCATAATGTTCGGCATTGCAAAGCGGGTTCCTCCCATGAATAATCCGGAGAAGATAATGAACACCGGGATAGTGTCGGCTCTGCAAAATAATTTCCACACTCCAGCGTAGAGAGAATAAAACACATACAGATCGATCAATGCTTGGCGTATTATGCGGCATGACATCACGCAGCCAAGCCTTGTTTTAATTGTTTTACTATTCCACCTCGTACGTTTAGCGGCGGCTTCCTTGCACGTCTGTCGAGCGGTCGTGTTCCTTCTTCGGGATTCTCATCAATCGTCGGTGGGTAACCCAGCGCCATTGATGGTGGCGCTTGGGGATTAGCGAGTTTTACCAGGCGGTGAGGGCGCATAGTTTTGTCGCCTATATATAAGGGATAAGTTTACCTTCTCACCTCGCCTTCTTCCTCCTTTGCTCATCCGTCCCTGCGAACCCAAGCTCCAGCGCTCAAGCTCGCGCATTCCACCTCGACCCTTCTCCGAACATGTGGGAGGGAGGCAAGTGGATGACCTCCACCGCCAGGAGGAGGACATCACCAATGCTTGCGACTGGATACCTCTCCGGAAACATTGCGCGTAATTTGCCCGGCATAGGCAGCTCGTTCCCCGAGGACCTCACGGGAGGTCGGTTTCCTTCCCCACTTCCTCCATGATTGGGCTTTCCCTCCATCCATTCGTCCAGGGGCTCATGTTTTACTGGCTGGATTTCCACGATCTAGCGCGAACCGTCCTCAACATCTCGGCGTTTATCGTCGGTAATGCGAAACTTTTCTGCATCGGCCCCGCCCGACTGTGGCTCCAAGACCTTCAACGTCAAGCGAAGATCATGAAGAGGCATAAGCAGAATCTTGGGCGCTATGTTGGGCAAGGTGCCGCGTCCCTTAACTAGAAAAGGACCGCCGTGGACTCCGTCGAGGTGTGTGTCGGGGTGGTTCTATGTCAGCGAGCAACGCGAGCCGACATGGGCGGCCCCGAATTCAGATCTGGAATCCCCGCAGCTCACCTCACAGAGAAGAAGGGCTTGCAGTGGGGTAACCCGATGGAGGTGGCGGGACATCGAACCTGCATCAAAAAGCTGGTGAGCAATGGGCTCGGCTCGTCGGCGTAGTCGGTCATGCTCCTCCGTGAATTCTCCCATGCCAAGAAAGGGCTTTTACTCTGTGGGAGTTTAATCGGAACAGCACCAAGCAGCTGGCGGGCTCTTGATACAACATATGAAGGTGCAGAGGTGCTATTCAAAATGACTGATCGCGCATCCATGACGAAGACCATGCAGTTTCAACTGCGGTCTCCGTGATGAAGTAAGTGATTCGACCCCATTCACGGGACACTTGCGGTAATTTAGATTGACTCTAGCGAGGTTTTAATCTGCCTCTTTCCTTTGTGAGGAATGGATGGAAAGGCGAACTGATTATCGATCCGGCTCCCATGCGAAGAACGAGTGAGCATGCCCAATTAGCAAGGCTCTTTGGTTCGGCGCCATAGTGATCTTGGGAGAAAAACAAGAAGGTGGCCCGGGGACTCGAAAGAGTTCCGCAATCAAGCGTCTGACGACGGCGAGTTCCTCCCGAAGGCGAGGAAGAGGAGGAGTACTCTCTCGAGGAGGAGGAGAAGAAGGAAGGCTTCCCCAATGGGCGGCAGAAGGTCAAGAGGAGAACCATCCCCGGACAGTTCACCAACATCGGCGTTGGCGGATGAGTGGCCTCAAGGGCTCGGCGTCCGGCAAGATCGTAAGTTTGGGATCATTCATATGCCGTATTATAGTATGTCACATAGTGTCCTTCTAATGCCGCACTATTTCTTTAGTCCGGCGGTGAGGGACTTTCTGACTCGATGAAGCGAATTGTAGGCGCCGTCGGATGTAATTCCATCATTGCCTCTACACCCAGCGAAGGCAGCCGGCGGAATCCCATAGGGGGCAGCGGAGGAGGCTCGGGCGCCGTCGGGAAGCCTCCGGACTTTGTCGGACTCAACTCTGGAACCCCAGCGGTTCGAGTCGCAACAACCCCTCGAAGGAGGGCGGGACCGTGGCAGGCCGGCCTCCGTCCAGCCCGAGTACCGGACAACTTCTTTGGGCGCTCAAAGCGCCTCCATTGAGGCTACCGCACTCTCATGAGTGCGGTGATTGAAAATCCAGCTCGCCAAGGTGAGGTGACCAAAGCACTGCGACCTTCTAACAGGCTTTGAGGTAAGAAGTTTAAAATTAAGCGATATAACCGCATAGGCGGTAGCCTGATGCTTAGTCGGTGTTGGAAAAAAAAACGGTGAGGATCTATAACAAGATATACAGGGTTTCTAAAATATGGGTTTTGCAGACTCTTGTTTGTTGACCACTTGCGTTGGTAGTGTTGTTGAAGGACCTTAGCCAGTCGGAGCAAGAGCTCAGCCATGCCAAGAAGCAGCTCAAGGAAAAAAAGGTGAAGAACACCACTTTAAATATGTACCTTCTGAAAAGGGTTTTGGTTGCAAACAAGATTCTTGAGGACAAAATGTGCAATCGAGGCCACGAGCAGGTGGCAGCCACGAGAGAATCTTGCGTGTCGTGGCGAGCATAATCTGACGGCCGCAGGCAATTGGCGAGAAAACAGCGGCGCTGGTGGCGGAGGTTCGGCAAGAGCTCGGGCTCTCATGAAAAAGCATAGAGTTTTGGCGTGACTCAAGACTCGAGTCGAGCTTGCCTCGGCTCTCGGCATAAATGAGCCAAGGCGAGGCCCGGAGGGCCGTGAGGAGAGTGAAGGAGGACATGAGGAAGATAGCAGGGGTAAGGCGTTTTCATGCGAGCAAGAATGTAAATGTAAATTACGGATACTTACAGTTGAGAGCTCTCTAGGGGCATTTGCGGATCTGCAGCGTAGTCGTCGATCTTGCAGCTGCGTTCTATCGTGGCGGATGGGAGCTCAGCGGAGAAGGTCTTATGGTCTCGGTATCTTTGAGGCCGGCCATCAGTGCCCCCAAGCGACCAGTGAAGCGGTGGTCGAACTCCTAAGGTAGTGAAGAGGCTATGAAGGGCCTCATAGTCCGGTGTGGCCGGTCGAGGCCATGCTGGCAGCTACTTTGGCCTAGTCGCGATGGCTAGTGGATGCATGCCTAGGCTGGATGTGATCAAGCGCTCGCGCTGCGTTGAAGCGCTTTCGTCGAGCCCTTGCCGCATAAAGGTGCAATGGGGCAAGCTGGATGCGGAGAGCTTCTCACGGATCCGCCGCTTGGCGAAGCAAGAAACACCGTCACCTTGACGCGATATTATAAAGTAGTCTGAAGGGAGCCAGCGATATCGCGGATGAGTGTCCCTTAATGTAATCCTTGAGTGAACTTCGCTGTATGTTTATCTGTGCGGCGAAAACTAAGTTTATATGCGCTATGAAAGCGCTTTGTTTAATTTAAATATTACCTTACATTCGGCCGTTTATTAAATCGAGAGATGGCAAGTCGTTGGCTTGACCCCGAGCCCACAGTCTTTGGGGTGTTCGGTGATAAACTTGAGCACTCTTGTTCCCATCTTTGGGTCCATCTAGGGAGGCACTCAACCTGACGAACCAGGCGACCGAACTTATAGTGCTTGAACACTCTCCTTAGCCATAGAATTCTATAATTTTAAATTTGGCAAAGCCCAGGTATTTGGAAGACGAATCGAGGCGCTATCCACGCCTTCATCGGACATAATCGAACTTAGCTCGAAGCGGCATGAGTCTTTAGGGATCGAAAAGACCTCTCGAGCAGCGACAGGACTCTCGCCTTATCATGCCGGTCGGTTTAGCTTTCTCCACTGGCGTTAACCCGGCGAACCGAGGCGCAATCGCGATGGTTCTCCTAGTGCCACCTTAGCAGGCGGAGCGGGCGTAAGGCACCAAAACATAGGGCCAGGCAAACCCAACTATTGACCCAAGACATGATTGAGCTGATTCATATAATGCTATAAGTTGAGGTGCGCACTTTGTGAAAGTGTTAGGACTTAATCACACCGTAATATAAGAGCGAAGCCCCTGGTGTATTCGTACCGTACCAAAGTGTCAGGTGCAATATGTCATATGGTGAACATTTGTAAAGATAAGCGATTGCCGTGAAAGGGTAATAAACTTGCAAAAAGGTAAGTGCTGCGTTATTTATGAAAGTTACGCTAATAAGCGACTGATACAAATAGTGCACATAGGCAAGGGATTCGGACTAAATTAGCGTGTCCCCCTTGAGGATAAGCTGGAGACTTGGTGTATGTAATTGAATTTAATGCTCGTAATGGAGACCACAGTGTAAATGCATGCGCCTTCTTTAATCACATTTGTTGTATCGTGAGTTGGCCGAGTTAGCCGGCAGGCGAGGGCTTCTATTTGGTAGAGTCCTGCATATAGAAAAAGAAAGATAAAAAAATAACACCAAGGCGCTTGCACGAGGCCTGAGTGCGATCGAGCCCGCACTTTTCCATCCTTGGTGAAGCCCTCTCCTCGCCCATGGTATCTCCAAAGCGTAATGATGTCTGTGGTGTTATTACGTGTGTGATGTCTGGCAGGCGGGTGAGGCACGTGTTACTCTGGCGATGCTCACGTCGCGCGGGTGTTCTTGGTTGGTGCTGCTCGGTGGCGCTTTAATGTCCGGCTTTTAGTTGCGGACTAGAGAATGCCGTAGAAGGCTGTTACGTACTTTACGCCGCGAGCATTGTATGTTCCTCCGTATGGAGGGCATTCCGTATTCCCATTGGCCGTAATGACTCACGAGGGCCGGCATTTTGAGCTTTAGGTATGCATAATGTGGCACAGCGTTGAATTCATAAGCGCTATCGTCCTAGCGGGGCATGATAGCGCTTCTGAGCAGGACTATATCGAAGATTAACTCTTAACCGGAAGTATCAGGGATCGAAGACCACTTCGGTGTAATGAGAGCTGTGCGGTTGGCTTCCCTCTGGGATGACACCTTTAAAGGTTGTCTTAGTAGGTTTGATCCTTGATGGGTCTATGCCCATTTTGTGCCTTTGTGTCACGATAAAGCAGGTTAGGGCTGCTCTGCCGATCCATCGGGACTCTTGTGAGTGAAATCCATCGGCGATTGGAGTGCGAGACCAGCGGCGAATCCGCCATGGCGTATGCTAGTCGGTGGTCTCGTCGTCGAAAGTGATCGGACGGGAGGACCATGGATTGAATTTGGTGGTGGCTCCATCGCATAGGCGTCCGTAGTCGCGCTTCCTCTCCCTCTTGGGTATGTGGGTCGCGTAGATCATATTCACCGTTCGCGCTTGCGAAACCATACATCCTCATTGTTACGTGGCGGGTCTCTTCCTCGTCGTCGCTATTTATTACCTTGTCACTGTGTTGACAATTGACTTGCGGCATGTCTGAACACCCAACAATCTCTGTTGGTGTGATTAGCTAGCTTTTAGGGGTGCCATGTATCGCATGACGGTCGAGTATTCTATCCAGATTGGGCGGGCCGGGGTTGTTCTTTTAAATGGCTTCTTCCGTTGACGGGTTTGGAGCCGCGGAATCCGGCATTGACTCTGTATCCTCTTTCGCGTGCGCCGTTAGTCGGCGGTTACATTTCGATTCGTGACTGCCGTAGTTGTCCTTAGAATCCGGACTGCCGAATTTTTTGCGGAGATTGTTGCTCACGGGCTAGCCAGCTATCCTCTCCAGCATAAGCGGGTCATCAATGATGTGAGGGCTGCCATGGATTTGGCTTCTCCTGCCCAGTGCGGGCTAGCCATTCGTCCCGGATGTTGTGTTTGAAGGCTGCAAGGGCCTCCGCATCGAGACGGTCGGCGATTTGATTTTCTTCGTCCAAACCGTGTCGAAGCTGTATGGCGATTAAATGCGGTTCTTTGAATAATGTGGCCTTAGGTGGAAATCGGCGTCGGAAGTATACGTATGTACCTTGGAAGTTATCAAGGAGCAGCTGGCCTCTAGGTCTTCCCAACACCCAATTGACTCTGCGGGCAGGCTGTTAAGCCAATGCCGAGCTGGTCCTTTCAACTTGAGTGGGAGATATTTGATGGCATGTAGGTGCGTCATCGCGGGCCATATGGATGTGGAGAAGATAATCTTGATCCACACGAGGTGTCTGTCGTGCCATCGTGAGGATTCGATGTTCACGGGTTTGAACCCTTGGGGATCTGGTGATCCATTACTTCATCGATTGGCTTATAGCGGGTGTCTGGCGCGCCCTGTGTTAAGCAATATCGTGGCCGCTTCGAAGGGCGTTATGCTGCTTGTGTTCGGCTCGGCGGCGTTATGTCCGTAGGCGGTATTCCTCGTGGCTCGTAGGAGCCCACGTGATCCATAAATGGATCTGGATTGCCTGCTTTGTCCTCAAGATGTCTTGCAAGTCCAGCGTGTTCCCTTTTGGCCGTACTCCGCATCGATGTCGAGTGCGGTCTTGAGCTGAGGCCTTGAGCAGCTTCTCTGTCGCGACCATGGGGTGGTCGATTCGGCCATGTCGTCTTGTTGGTGATAAAATGCGTATGCTTCCTCCTCTAATCGGGGAGCAGCTTGCGTCTTAGGTAACTTTGGAGGAGTTCGAGTTTATACTCTTGACGCGAGGACTTACGTCCATCGATCGGCTAGCGAGATCTTGATCAACTTGAAGCTGTTGTTGCTTTTCTTTAAGCTGTTTGTTGTGGCTATGAGACTGCGCTGAAGCGCTCTTGTTGGCAGAGGATCCTCGGGTATAGCCAATTCGTCATCATTGAGGCTCGCCTCGTCGTCGGAGGAGAGCATATAGTTATCGTCCTCAACCCCTTCGTTTGCCGCCCTTTGTGAGGAGTACTTCTTCATCCTCGCACTAAATCTTGCGGGAGGAGGTTAGATCTTCGGCACTCTCTGGAGTATTATTGTCTCCGTGCGGATTCTCCATTCTTGTTGTGGCGGGATTCTGGTGGCCTTGCATTGGCATGGCGTTTAGGCTGCTTCTTCAAAATCTTCCTCAGCTTGCTTTTACGCCATCCCCTTCTTTGGGGTGTCCACCATGTGAGGCGTCGTATGTGAGGTGGCCTTCGAGTGTCTGTGGGTCTGGGTCTGATCGTCTCGGCATCATCGTCCATAGCGTCGATATCGTCGAATCGTAGTCTGCTTATGTCGGTTAAATCCTCGGCGGTGGCTACAAAGTGGGTGGTGGGTGGGCTCCAAATTTCTTCGTCGTCTAGAACTCCAACCGTCCTGGCCATAGTCCGGCCAGGTTTCTCTGATAGCGAGATGCTTGAGAGAATTCAAGATATCGCCAAAAGCCAAGTGTTGAAAGATGTCATGGCGGTGAATTCCATAACGGCGTATGTCTGGTTTAATTAGCGGTAGCGGGAGGCTCGAGTCCGGCAAGTCTGGCGCCTCGGGATCACCAATTCATGAGAGGACAAGATTGGTGTTGGCTCCATCGCCGTAGATGTTGAAGCCCGGCGGCGTCTATCCACCGACCCTCGTCATGGGCGTCGGCTCACGGCAGAAATGTGAGGCGGATTCAAGTCTGACCACCAAAGGCCTTGTCTTGTGTGAGCTAGATCATGCCCATCGTCCGCGGTCTTGTGGCGCTTATCTGTAGCTCGAGTCCGTCGAAGATCAAGTCTCCATGATCGTCGGCCGTGAAGCTTTAAACTTCAAATCGACGGCGGCCGAGTAGCTTCGATCTGCTCGGATGGCCAAGAGAGTTGGCCCGCGGTCTTGGCCGCCCGAATATGAAGATCTGCGGGGAGAAAGTCTGCATACTGGACAGCGTCAAAGATTGAAGATGCCATCGAGCCTATTGGTGGCGACACGGAGGAACTCTCAATGAAAGCACCAATGTCGGTGTCAAAACCGGCGGATCTCGGTAGGGGTCCCGAACTGTGCGTCTAGGCGGATGGTAACGAGGCGAGGACACAATGTTTTACCCGGAGTTCAGGCCCTCTCGATGGAGAGTAATACCCTCGTCCCTGCTTGATTAATATTGATGATATGGGTAGTACAAGAGTAGATCTACCACGAGATCAATGAGGCTAAACCCTAGAAGCTAGCCTATGGTATGATTGTTGAGATGTAATGTTGTGTCCCTCGTTACTCTGACCCTCCGATTTATATAGACACAGGAGGCTAGGGTTACAGAGTCGGTTACAATGGTAGGAGATCTACATATCCGTATTGCCAAGCTTGCCTTCCGCCAAGTAAAGTACCTTGGGACACGGCAGAGTCTTCAATCTTCTATCTTCGTGAATGCAGGAGTCGGCGGATATTGATAGTCCGTCTATCCGGACACCCCTAGTCCAGGACTCCCTCGGAGAGGGTAACACAAGATGAAGACAAGCGGTGAAGAAATTGGGCGAGGAATTTGAGAAAGTCTTGATCAAAGTCTTCAAACACGAGATATGAACAAACATTCAACACGATAATGAGGAAATGAAAAGAGTTGAGGAGATAGAACCAGTTAGTTGGTGAAGACAATGATTTGGTAAACCAGTTCCAGCTCTGTATCTCGGTTATGCGTCTGGTTGGAAGGCTTTGGTATTTAAACTTCGAGACCGCATGATCCGGACACCCGATCAGCGAGCCGCCTTCGGGACACCCGATCCTCACCGTATTCTCCTTGAACTAAGACCACGCCAGGCCTCGTCCAATCACTCGTGGTAAGTCTTGGTGACTTCAAACCTTCACAGACTTGGTCACTCGGCGATCCACAATTCCTCTTGGATGCTCTAGACCTTAACGCCTAACCATGCGGAAGAAGCATAGTCTTCAAAGGTAACAAGCGTCGGATCGCAGCGAGGATCAATTTCTTGATGATGCTCAATCACTTTGAGTTTGTGGGGTTTGCTTTTGGGATTTCCTCACTTGATGATTTTAGCTCAAAGTCCTCGGAGGATGGGTTGCTCTCGAATGACAAGTGTCATGTTCTCTCGGGCAGCTTCAACCTGCTGAATGGTTGTAGAAGCGGTATTTATAGCCTAGGGAACCCGACATGATAAGACATAAATGCCCTTCAATGATATGACCGTTAGGTGGATAAGATATTTTGGACAGCGGGTGACCTTACGACAATAGTCGGAAATTTGACTCTCAAATTCCTCGGGGCTATCATGTTCCTCACTTTGTGTAGGCAATTAGCCTTTGGTGAATTCCTAACTCCTCGATTAGAGCAAAGTCCTCGATTGACCCGGAAGAACTGCGTCTCATCCTTTGAAGAATTCTTGAAGCGTATGAGATTTCCAATGGCTTCACTCGAAGAAGGATAGGTAGGTGTAGGATTTTGAATTGAGCATCACATGGAAATTTTTCCTTAGTATTTCCTCGACCCCTTTAACGATGCAGTGTTCCTATGACTCAAGAAAATAGCTGAAACTATGAAAACAAAAGTCTTCACGCTTCATGTTCCTCAAATGAATATCAAGTCTTCAAGGTCACACAATTTTTCACTTTCAAAGTCTTGAGAAAGTCTTGAGAATATCAAAGTCTTGATCGAAGAACTTCATTTTTAGAAGTCGACTTTCTCTGTAAATATCAAACTCCTCATAGACTTATAGACACATGTACACTCACTGGCGCATCAGTCCCTTAACCTATAAGTCTTCAATACACCAAAATCACCAAGGGGCACTAGATGCACTTACAATCTCCCCCTTTTGGTGATTGATGATAACATAGGTTAAGTTTTCAGCGAGGGATAAACATATGAAGTGTAAATACGATATTGAGGAATTTGATTGCAAGATATAGAAGAACTCCCCACGAAGATGTGCATAGTGAGAATTTGCTTTTGAGGCAATGCACATTTGAAGAGTTGAATCATGGAGAACTCCCCTATATCTTGTAATTCATACCGCATTTGATATATAATATGAAGAATTTGAAATGCATGGTGAAATATGGTGCACGATGAAATTCAGCATGCGTGCGGTTGTATTAACGAGGAATAAGCATGCGAAAGCATCAAAATGTCGAGACATAGTGCAACATAAGTATCGAGCACCATCAAAAGTATTAGGGCCGAGGAGTCTGGACTAGGGGGTGTCAGGATAGCGGACTATCAATATCGCGGACTCCCAGGACTACGAAGAGTAGAAGATTGAAGACTACGGCTCGTGTCCGGAAGGTACTTTCCTTGGCGTGGAAGGCAAGCTTGCATATCTGGATATGTAGATCTCCTACCATTGTAACCCGACTCTTGTGTAACCCTAGCCTCTCCGGTGTCTATATAAACCGGAGGGCTTTTAGTCCGTAGGACACAACATTATCTCAACAATCATACCATAGGCTAGCTTCTAGGGCTTAGCCTCCTTGATCTCGTGGTAGATCTACTCTTGTACTACCCATATCATCAATAATGTCAATGAGGACATAAGGTATTACCTCCATCGAGAGGCTTGAACACAGGTAAAAACATTGTGTCCCTACGCCTCCTGTTACCATCCACCTAGGCATACGATTAGGGACCCCCTACACGAGATCCGCGGTTTGACACGACATTGCTGCTTTCATTGAGAGTTCCTCTATGTAAATGCGCCCGATAGGCTCGATAGCATCTTCAACCATCAACGCTGTCTGAGGTGAGACCTTTCTCCCGGACAGATCTTCATATTCAGCGGCTTTGCTGCTGGGCAATTCCTTGGCCATCGGAGCAGATTAAGCTCGCCCTGGCCCGTCAGTCGGTCCGGAAGCCCTAAACTTCACGGCCGATGACCGCGGAGACTTGATCTTGACGGACTCGAGCCTGGTGTGGCAGCGCCTTGCCTGTGACGATGGGCATGATCTAGCTCTGCACTGCGGGACGGTGCTTCGTGTGCTTTTCGAATCCGCTCGGCTACTGGCGAGGCGATTGCCCATGGCGAGGGCGGTGGATAGAGCATGCATACAGAGCTTCAGCATCACGGTGATGGAGCGAATACCAATCTTGTCCTTACTTGAAACTTCGTGATCGGTAGCGGACTCCTCGCGGACTCAAGCCTCCAGCGCTCGCCAATTAAGCCGATTGGGCGCCGGTTATGGAATTCACCGCGCGGACATCTTTCAACACTTCGCCTTTTGGCGATATCCTAAGTCTCGAAGCATCTCTCGCTATCGGAGAATCTGGCGGAATATGGCGGGGCGGTTGGAGATCCGGACGGCAAGAAGAATTGGAGCCACCCACCACCACTTTGTAGCCTTGCATAGGATCTAACCGACATGCTAGACTCGACTCCGATGACATCGGCGCTATGGGCGATGATGCGGAGGCGATCGGACACCCGCGCCCACGAGGCCTTTGGAAGGCCACCTCGTCGTCTGGCGTCTACATAGTGGATACCCCAAAAAAGAAGGGATGGCGAGAAAGCAGCGGAGGAAGATTCTCTAAAAAGCAGACAAGCGCCGGCGTCGGTGGCGCGCTCTAAATCCGCCACAACAAGAATGGAATTGAAGCCGCGAAATAATGATACCCGGAGAGTCAAGAAGACAAACCCCTCGGCAAGACTCGGCGCGAGGAGGATGCGAGAAGCAAGCCCTCACGAAAGGCGGCCGAGAAGAAAAGGTTGAGGATCACAACTATATACCTCCCTCAGAAAGGCGAAACAAGCCCCAATGACGAACTCGAGGCCCGCCCGAACAAGAGCTTTACAAGCGAGGCTCATCGCTTCTGACAAGAAGCACGAAGAAGGAAGCAGGCTCAACCTTGCAGGTGGAAGGCAGCTCGAATAAGATGGAGCAAAGTACTCAAAACCCATGAACGAACAATGCTGACCACCAATCGAAGAGCTACCGGCGCAAAGCTGCTCCAGAATTCGACGAAAAGGCCATAAAGCCCCACCGTCAAATGGCCCGGCCAGTCCATCTATGGACCCAAAGAGAAAAACCCCAATAAGCAAGGAACCGTCAAGTGTCCAACGGCAATGACGCATTACAAGTCTGGCACGCCACACTTACTATGCTTCACGGATGAGGTCTTTGGATCATGAATTCCCAGCAGGGTTTAAACCCATAAACATAGAAGCCTCGATGGAACAACAGACCAGAGTGCGGATGAAGACTATATCTTGCATATACATATGGCGGAGGAGATGATCTCACGCCATAAAATATCTACCCCTCAAGCTCAAGGCCAGCCCATCATTGGCTCAAAGCCTCCCCGAGCTCTTGTTGGAAGTTGGGAAGAGCTCGAGGAAGCGTTTAGAAACAAATTTTCAAGGGACTTATGTCCGAGCCTCGGGATCTGAGATGACCTAAGTCACATAACTCAACAGCCCAGGGAGAGTCAGTGTGAATTGCAGGAGCAGGTTCCTTACTAAAGAACCGGATAGTCGATTGTCCGGGGCTGAAGCCTTAGCAGCTTTTAAGCACAATGTCCAGAGACGAGATGGCTCGCTTGAGACACCTCGGCCAGAGAAAGCCGAGGATAATGAGCCGCACTAACAAGCCTCATGACCGCTTTTGAGGAGACAGGACTGGTTGGCAAGAAGTAGCACCATGACCCAAGTACATCGAGATAAGAGATGGAAATGGAAAATCATGGTAGCGAGAAAAGAGCGCCTAGGAATAAAGAAAAAAGCCCAAAACACGGTCATCCTTGGCCGGTTTAAAAGCTCCGCTGACGAATAATAAACCTCAACCCCTCAAGGGCGGCAGCGTGACAGTGTCTAACCTACACAAAATTACGGGTGGGATATCTCAAATCCACAGTACCCCGGAAGGCCATAAAATCACAGCCCACCGAGGTTGTTGGGTTTTCAAACAATCCGACCGACTAACGCCCGAACACAAAGGGGCTCGGCAGCGTCAAAGCGAAGAAGATAAACCCACTGTTGAGGGCACCGGAAAACAAAACTTTCCCACAGGGTCAAAAAGTAAACTCACTTCATGTGAGGACATGGAAAAACAACCGCGACACTTTCTAAAAGAGCCTGCTTACGGTCAACCCAATGAGCCGTAGAGATTGGATATCAAAACCAATCACTTTCGACCACTGGACTATTCGGAGAGGCATTGAAATATGGGGACGGACTCCCCGATATTGAATCCGATAATAGGCGGACTACAATTCACAAGCGTCCTAATGGATGAGGCTGATGACTTAAACCTGCTATATTCAAACACAATCCGTCGGATGAGGATAGACCCCTACCAAAATTAGACACAGCCGCACTTCCTTCAAAGAATTCGCCCGAGCCCTTACGACAAGTGCACGAGCTCGATATTACTAGAAGTGCGTGTTGGGTTCACCGAACAATTTTCGAAATAGCGAGTTAATTTTTCATATCGTCCCATTTAAAAGTGAATATCAAGCACTATTGGGACGAAAGACTTTCTAATCTACTTCAACGCCATACCACATTCACGGCGTCTCTTACACCTAAGATGCCCGTCACGCAGCGCCATTTCGGTCTGGCGGGTCATTTAAAGACCTCGGACTCGGATAGAGCGAATCCGGACTCAGCGCGATAGGGGCTCCCTAGCCGCGCCACCCCTTCCTGGGGGTTGCAGCGCTGGCTAACATGGTTTCATATAAACCTAGCTTTGGTTATTTACACTTATTCTTTTGCATTATTTTACATACGAACTGTTTCTAAAACTAAAAATGTTCCTCTCTTTTCTCTGAGATGAACAACGTGCGTGCCGTCCGGGGGATAACGGCTAGCGGAACCGCAGTATGAGGCGTCGATGGGGACCCGTCGCAAGGATTCTTTTGATTAAGACCCTCGTAGAACCTTTTTATTCTTTATCTCTTGTTGTTAAAATCTCCCGGCTTCTTCCTATAGCCAAAGCCCGAGCACGCATGCCTTAATGAAAGTGCAACTAATCCCGGGTGGTTTTGGTAATTAATAACAACATATATATCATTGAACTAATTGTTTCTTGAGAATATTTGAGAGAAAGTTGATTGATATGGGTATGGCAATGACTGATGATGTGGACCCCTCAAAATGCTAAGGAAAACATTGGCAAAAGCTCAAGACTCTATTTTGGTTTAGTGATCCAAGATCACATTGAGTCTATAGGAAAGCCAATACTATTAAAGGGGATGAGGTTATGATGATGATCTGGTTGCTCAAAGTGCTTAGTGATTTATCTCCCAAACTATCGGCAATCTTTCATTCCAACATATACTCATAAGTAATCTCGGTCCCACCGATTCCATAAACCAGGTCACACCAAGATGAACCACCTCGATATACCCAAACCCTAGAAATTTGGATTTTCGATTCCAAACTCGGTCTTACGAAACTAGTGTTACCACCATACGTAACATACGTACTCAAATCGGTGTCACGAGATGAAATGAAAATCGATCCCAGGAATGGCAAACCCTAGTCTTTGGAAGAATCGGACTACAGAGATTGTATTTTCGGTCCCACCGAAAATCCCAACGTTCTAAGATTTGAACTTTCGGTCTCACCAGGAGTTGTCAACTTCGGTCGACCGAGATTGGTCAAATGTATGTATGCAGTTGGATTTTGTGTGGAGCTATAAATACCCTCCACCTCCTCTTCATTCGTGGAAGAGCCATCGAAAGAACTACCACTCCTACCTTACATTTACGAAGAAAACTACCTACCCTTGTGTTGAGATCAAGTTGCTCCACTCCCACCATATGAAACTTGATTTCTAGCCTTCCCAAGTTGCTTTCCACTCAATCCTTTCTTCCACCACAGCCAAATCAGTGAGGAGAGTTGAGTGTTGGGAGATTATCATTTGAAGCACAAGAGCAAGGAGTTCATCATCACCAACACCATCTATTACCTTTTGGAGGTGGTGCCTCCTAGATTAGTTAGGTGTCGCTTGAGCCTCCATCAAGATGTGGAGTTGAACCAAGAAGTTTGTAAGGGCAAGGAGATCGCCTGCCGTGAAGATCTACCCAGTAAGGCTAGTCCTCCGTGGGCGTAAGCCATGATGGCATAGACAAGGTTGCTTCTTCGTGGACCCTTAAGTGGGTGG
Organism: Aegilops speltoides; assembly: GCA_021437245.1. Lineage (NCBI taxonomy): Eukaryota > Viridiplantae > Streptophyta > Magnoliopsida > Poales > Poaceae > Aegilops > Aegilops speltoides. Next base: position 22,911 of record JAHHZJ010003157.1, read on the forward strand.
AGCCCTCCGTGGACTCTGTAGCCGTTACCCTCCGTGGGTTGAAGTCTCCATCAACGTGGATTGGCGATAGCACCACCTATCGGAACCACGAGAAAAATCTCCGTGTCTCCAAATTGCATTTGCTCTTCTCCACCTCTTATTTACTACATGTGCAATTTACTTTCCGCTGCCATTACTCTAGAATTGCATGTGTGGGTGATACTTGACTTGGTTATCATTGTGAACTTGCTAAAACTTGTCCTAATCAAAAGGCTAAACTTTTAAATTGTCAAGTAGTCTAATCACCCCCCTCTAGACATACTTAGATCCTACAAGTGGTATCGAGCTTTGGTCTCCATTGGATTGGTTTCCATTGCATTGGACTCCATAAGCTTGGTTTCACAACCTAGGAGAGTATGGCGTCTAGTGAGGGTAATTTTAAGTAGAGGTCCTTACTTTGATGGTTCAAATTTTGCTAGTTGGAAGCATAAAATGAAAATGCATATTCTTGGACATAACCTGCCGCATGGGGCATTATTTGTGTTGGCTTGCAAGGTGAGTTCTTGAGGAAGGAAAAGTTCGGATCGCGAAGCTACTGTGGATGAGTTCGGATGTTACTGAGAACAATGCTCAAGCTTGTGACATTCTCTTCAATGCTTTGTGTCGAGGAGTTCAACAAGATCAGCCGTCTTGAGAATGCAAAAGAGATTTGGGATACTTTGGTGAAATGCGAAGGTGCCGAGTCAGAGTGAAGGAATCAAAGCTAGATGTTCTTCAAGGTCGACTTGACAAGTTCAAGATGAAGGAAGGTGAATGAGTCAGCTGAAATGTACTCTAGGCTTGCTCTCATCACCAATGAGATTCTTGGCTTAGGAAGCGAAGAAATGACCGACGATTCATCATCAAGAAGATTCTCGAGCTTTGGATGGAAAGTATGACACCGTGTGCACTTTGATCCAAATGATGCCAAACTACAAGAATCTCAAGCCTACGAAGTCATTGGAAGAATTGTTGCTCATGAGATGACACTTAAAGATAAGGAAGAGCTTCACAACAAGTCAAGTGGTGCTTACAAAGCTACAGATTGAAGCTCCTACAACCTCAAGTGACAAGCTGGTTTCCAATGAAGAGATAAGCCTAATGGTGAAGAACTTCAACAAATTCTACAAGTAGAAGCAAGGAAAGAAGCTCAAAGTCTAGATCATATGATGAAAAGAGATCTTCTAGTAAGTGATCGAAACTGCTACAATTGTGGAAGACCGGACACTACTCAAATGAGTGTTGACTCCCCAGAAGAAGAATCTCCAAGAAGAAGAAGCTCAAGAGAAAGTAAGCCTCGGAAAAGAGAAGGAGTAGAGATGATCGTTATGAGCGAAGATCCTCTCGGGAAGCAAGGATTGGAAAGGAAAGACAAGTCATCAAGGAGCTACACAAGAAGAAAACATCAAGCTCATGTTGGTGAATGGGTCTCGGCTCCGACTCGACAATCACTCGAGAAAGCTACCACTCCAACTCGAATCTGATCAAGATGAAGGTGTTGCGGTCTTGCTCTCGTATCCTCCAACTCCAACTCCTATGACTTGTTTGATTCACCAAATGAGGGAATTGGAAGATGCTTCATGGCTAAAGGCCCCAGGTATCACACCTGAATTCATTGACTTTGATAGTGATGAAGATGACTTGCTTGGTGAAGATGAGCTTTTACATGACAAATCTAGTGAGCTTAGTAATGATGAACATGCTAATAGTCTTTATAGTCGAGAAAAGTCGAATGACAATGCTATGAAGGTGATTGAGCGTCTAACTAAAGAACTAAACACTCTTAAGTTAGCTCATGAAACAACTCAAGAAGATCATAGAGAGCTTCTAAGATCTCATGAAGCTACACTTGAGAAGCTCAATCTAGAGCAAGAACATGAGTTTCTAAAAGCTATCAATGGCGATCTTGAAAGAGTTCTTCATATCTTGCTTAAACGACTTCTCTTGTCAAATTTCTTGCCACCTATTAAAACTAAGCATGACAAGCATAAGAAAAATTCTTCATCTAGTAGTAACAATATTCATGCTAAATCAATGTTGTTACTCCTAGTAGTTCTCTTGATTCCACTAACAATGTTTCAAGCCAAGTTTCACTTGAGCAAGAAAATAGTCTATTGAAAGGGATTATAGAAAGGTGTACAGAGCCTTCTTAGGAAGCAAGAACTTTGAGAAATTGTTACTAAACAAGGAAGACACGGGAAGAATCAAGGAATTGGTTTTGGCGAAAGTTCAGCGAGGGTGTTGAATGGGAAGAAGGTCGATATCCCTCCAAAGTTTGTTTCTCAAAAGGAAGTATGATCCTACTTCTTCCAATGTGGAACAAGCTCAAGATGATCTTCCACCACAAGACCACAAGCTAAAGGCAAGGACAAGCTTCAAGAGGAGATTGGTGCATTCATTGAAGCACCCAAGGCCATGGTCAAGTGGGTTCCCAAGGCAACTTCAAGTTCTACTTCCGTCAAGCTCAACTACTACCCAAGGATTCCCATCAAGATGATGTGGATCGAAAGAAGAAGAAGAACTAGAGAGTTCTTGAGGTGACTCATGACAATCTTCACTCCCATTCATTTTGGCAGAACTTGTGCAATCAACTTCCACATCTTGCACTAGTTCATGGAGTCACAAACCCTCATGTTGGTAAGTCAAGGGACAAGGTAATCATTGCTTTCATGGACATCATCTATTGTGTACTTCAATCTATGTCCATGGATATCCTTGTTTGTTCCTTGTGGGACTAACCCATGTAGGTATTGAAAGTGCGAATCAAGGATTGCTCCCAACTCTTGATGATCTTCATCAACATTGAGCATCCACATCTTCAACATCTACATGAAGTCTTCTCGACAACCCAAGGTTAGTTTGACCCTTTAAAGGGGTTCTCACATCAAGGGAGCTTTGCTCTTAAGAATTGAGCTAAAGCATCTTCAAATGATGTGAACACATTAATGCTTTATGTAAAAGTGGTAACCCCACTTGTGCTTAAGCGATGAGTATGACCTATGATCAAATGTTCTCATTTGACTCCTAAATCAATATAATCATATATAGATGACCTAGTCATCGCCAAATTGTGTGCTAGTTTCTAGTGTTTTGTTTGTGCATGTTTGACACATGTTTCATTTGCTATCTTATTGTGTGAGCATGTTGGATGCATGATTTTATCCATTCAAGGACATCCATTTGTTGCTTTGGTCTTTTGGATTTTTCTTTTGACCAAATGGATGGACAAGAATGCCTAAGTTCCTCCCTAGCTATCTATGCTTTCTTGTCTCAAACTCTATTCATGCTTATATCACAAACTTTGAACAAGACTTTTCCGGACGAGGGCAGAGTGAGGAGCACTTTCGAAGACCCGATCCGTCCAAGCTTAAATTCCAAAACCTTCTAAGTACTTTCGGTCAAACCAATATACTCAAATCGGACGGTCGAAATCACTTGGATTGATCTGAAGTTTTCACCTCGATGAAACCGAGTTGCGATTCAGCGTGACCGAAGTAAGTAGCTTGCTTACGAGTTAACCATCTCGGTCCCACCGAGTTTTCCAACTTCGGTCCCCGATGCCTTGAAGGTATATATATGCAGGGCAGCGTAGGCGTTGATTATTCCTTCAAAGCGTCTAGCCCTCAAACCCTTATTGCCGTCGCCGTGGTCTCAGGATCGTCTCCGCCATCGCTTTGTCGCCCTCATGCAGGTCTCGATCGCCGTCAGCGGTCTATCTCATCTCCTGCCGTTGCGTGCGTAGTGAAACTCCACCTAGTTGGGTGAGTTTGATCTCTCTCGATGCTTCAACCTCTGATTCAATGCCGATAGGTTTTGCCTAGCTTCTTGCCAAGTTTGAAATCTTCCTATCCGTGATTAGTTCTTAGAACAAAATTGAGGTGAAAATTTAGGGGTTAGGTTTCCAGGAACACATCTCGGTGTGACCGATTCTTCATTCTCGGATGACTGGATTTGGCCTCAGGCCATTACCTTTTGCACTTTTCGGTCCAGCGAGTTGTGCCATCGGTAAGACGAAATGAGTTTAGTGAAACCCTAGTGTTCTCGGCTAGACCGAAAACCATTTCGGTCCAACGAAAGTGGTGTGAATGAGTTACATTTACACACTTGATTCACGAATTTTAGACTGGTCGAGCCAAGATGCGTGCATGAAAACCTAAAACTGAAGTTTGAACTCATTCTTTTTGCAAAACTTACAGGTTTGTGATAACTCTTCTATTACGCCTATACCTATTCTATTCACAGTTGTCGGTCATATACGATGCAAGTGACAGCGAGCAGTCTGAATCACCGGTTGAGATTCGAGGCAGGCACTAGTCTGAAGCAAGCAGTTTTTCGATGATGGTGAGAGAGCACCCCAAGTGGTTTGCCTCCTGCTGCCACGAGGGCCGGGGAAGAAGAAATTCGATGAGGAGGATTCACGACTTTGTTCTTCTTGAGGAGATTACATCCAAGCCTAAGAGGAAAGTGGTTGCAAAAGACTATCAAAGGCGACATACAAGAAACAGGCCCGACAAAGAGAAAGAAGTCCACAGTTGCAAAGAAATTGAGCATGGAAGAAGAAACCTCCGACAAGATAAAGAAAACTTCCAAGAGGAAGAGGTTAGTTCATGATGAAGGCGATGATGATTACGATGAGGAAGCACCCGAGCCTCCTCGAAGCCTAAGTTGATGGGAGATGCCATCGAGGCGAGAGCACCCACTAAATCTAAGCCATCGGCTCCAGCAAAAGAGCAGCCCAAGCCAAACTGCACTGAAGCCTAAGAAAAGCGATGAAAATATTCTGCCTGAGAGAAGAAGAAGGACAATGTGCCACTACTGGAATCGATGAAAGAGGCACATGTGTTGCTTGAAACTTAGACGAAGCTGCCGATCCACAATGATGCTCATCCTCGAGCTGAAAATATGAAGGAAAGGAAGGACAAAGGTCTCGAGGCTATGGAGGCAAGTTGATCCATATACCACCGAGGGAAGGACAGCTGTTGACTCAAGGTTCCACGACGGAAACAACAAGATTTCTATGAGGCAGATCCTCATGGACAAGAAGCCAATTATTCTTGACACGAGATATGTTGATTGGAAATACATTGTGCAGTGAAGAGCACGCAGACTACTTCCCACATGTGCATGAAAGCTTCCTTGCATGTGGAGTTGCTGAGAGATAGTTGGTCGGAAGTGGCGCTTGGAATGATGAAATGATCATGCGGTTCTATGCCCTGACATTTCTATCCGGATGGCAGGTGTATGGATGGTGAAGGTCGAGATTCTCTTCAACAGTTGAAGAGTGGGCTGCACTCTTGAGCGCATCGACATCAAGAGATGATGATGTGTGATGTCTATGGAATCCCCAAGAAGAATCACGAGTCTATGAGGACCATGTACAATGAGGTACCAGCCAAGGATGTTGAGATATGGAAGCTTGGATCGATGTATCATCTTGAGCGGGTCTCCCAACCACCAACACCATTAAGGGCATACATTGATGCCCAAGTCGAGAGACCATCGCATGATAAGAGGCTATTCTATCAACATGCTGCACATTCTAGATCGAAGACACCTTTTAAGGTGATGGACACGATAGTTGAGACTATCAAGAGGGCAATGACCCGAGACGAAGAAGGTCATGTGGGTTTGCCCGCACATTGAGATGCTCATCAATGCCAAGTTTGTACGGGCACCTACTTGTTGGATAGACCCCACTTGCCCTTTACCTTTGAACATGAAGATAATGAAGTTGTGATGGTGAGGATGATCCCACATCTGTTGAAGGACAAGCTAAGTGCTGAGAACTGCCAAACAAGCCAATATGAGAAGGAAGCATGACAGCGACAAAACCCAAGAGCGTTGGAGAACAACTTCTTGAAGCCACTCGGAGGATTGAACTACGCTGGCCAGCATAGTGCAAGCTCGGGAGAGTCTTGAGAGGATAGTTGAAGACAAGTTCCATGCTCTGGATGTCAAGATGGTGAAGTCAAGTCCATGTCCCGACAAGCTTGGCGAGATATCGAGGAAGCCAAGAGGGAGGCAGAGCTCATGAAGGTCTTGCAGGAGGACCTTGTTGAGGATGACTATGAGCGAGCTGCTCCAGTGCCCTAAAGCCCAGATCAGCTGCTATTCGATGGCAGACCCAGAGGCTACGGCATCAGCACCTCCACAGCTCCGTCGGTTCGGCTCGGCTCAGTGTCCACTCCTCCGGCTCCACAGACTTGGTGAAGCCTTTGCGGATGCAGCTATCTCCACTCCATCAGCAGCGGGCAGGGGCCTTGGCCAGAGTCCCTAGTGGCCTTAGCTCTATACCTTCGAACTTTTTGGTAACTTGTTGCCAAAGGGAAAAGTGTATAGATCATAGGACTTCGAGAGAGAGTGCTCGTTTTTGCTCTTTCGTTTGCGGTTTTCCTTGAGATACTTTTGAGTTCTTGAGACATTTCGTGTGTTTGATACTATGTTTGCTCTATCTTGATGAGTGCTTGATCATACTATGCTTAATGTTGCTGCAATGCTTATCATATTCTATTCACATCTTGTATGATCATTTACTCATGTCTTGGTGATTTGGTGCATGCTATTCATTCTTATCATTTTATGCGCTCCACCAAGATGTATGTGACATGAAAGAGTGACCCATGATCCTAATCGATTGTGCATTTGCATTCAAACACAAATCTTAAATAATGCACAAATTTAGGGGAGCTCTTGCTTATCACATACTTCTCAAAGCGGCGATGTTATTCATTGATTATATCATTTGTCGAAGCTTTGATCTATATGTTGTCATCAATTACCAAAAGGGAGATTGAAAGTGCAACTAATCCCGAATGGTTTTGGTAATTAAAAAATTAAC
>JAHHZJ010003158.1:0-68853 GCA_021437245.1 Aegilops speltoides
CTAAAGATGTTCGGGCCCAGGTGTAGCATTCTGTGAAGGAGAATGGCGGCTTTGCCGCGGCATTTATAATAAGTGCTTGAGCGAATTTTTGAAAAGAAGAGTTCGGCAAGGAAGTCGATTAACGAGAATATGCGTAGGTATGCTCCACGGGCCGTGCAGCGAGAGAAATTGAAGAGAATACAATCGGTCAATTTGACTCGTAATTTAAAATGACATGTAAAATGCCTTCTAGCGGATTGTAGATCGTTTGTCATTGCGGACCTTTTAAGCTTCAACCTCGGGACCCGATAGTCGGAGTGTGTCAAGATACCCTCGTGGTTATATAAAAAAGCGGGGCATGCGTGGAGACCAGCGTAGGGGTCATTAGTGCTTTATCGGACAAGTGCCCAACTAGTTATGTTATATTACATGGTTAGTAAAAACATCTTCTAGGAGAATAGATCCGTTGAGGGGTTCCTTTCCTGGAGGCATGCCCTAAAGTGCATGTCGGATGCGAAAAGCAGAGAAAAGCATCTGACGAGGGTAGATAAATAGATGGGTAAGAACTCATCTTTCAATTCACCGACCGAATATTCCCTTAAGAGCGCTAGATTTAAGCTTCACCCGGTCGAGGTACACATCCGGCTGACCGTGATAACAATCGCGAGGTGCTCCCTTTACCTCCTAGCGAACAATCGGGAATGTAGGGGGTAAGCACGAGGCCGAGCAGACCCAGCAGCCAAAACTTAAGTCATATCGATGCATATAATGGTGAATAAAAGGTACATGCGGAAGTGTGACACATGTGTTGGGTATAAAGTCCGTATAAATAAACCATTAAAAGAAGCCCCGAATATAATGAGTGTGAGTATACGTCAAGTGTGTCTGCGAACAATGCATTTGGCAGCCCCGGAAGGACCGTGAGAGAAAAAAAAGGGGATAAAAATGAAAGACAATATAAAATATATAGGCGGGGAAGGAGGCGAACTCAAAGAGTCGGCGCTAAGCGAAGAATCTTGGAGGCGGCACGCATTCCATGGATTTGGCTCGAGTCGGTTATCCGATGCGTTTAGCGGACGATGCCTCTGCTGGTCGGAGGACTTGGTCGATAATGAAGGACCTTCCCATTTGGGCTTGAGTTTGTCCTTTTTCTTGTCCGGCGAGCGTAGAACTAGTTCGCCAACATTGTAAGTTTTGGCCCGTGCTTCTGCTTTGATATCTTAGAACCTCTGTTGATAGAATGCGAAGCGAGCTTTTGCCACGTCACGCTCCTCCTCTAAAGCGTCAAACTGTCCTACCGATCCAGCTCGGCTTCTCTTTCTTCGTACATGCGCCAGCGGTGAGTCATGAATTATGTCGCGATGCAAAACTGCCTACGCACGTATACCATAAAAATGGTGTGAATCCGGTAGTGCGATTTGGTGTGGTCGCAGCCCCAGTCTGAGTCAAGCTCCTCTACCCGGTCGTGTTAGATTCCTTAAGGGACCGCACTAGCTTTGGGTTTGATGCCGCTCATGATTAGACCATTTTCTCATTCGACTTGACCGTTAGTTTGGGGGTGATAGGCTGAAGCATAGTTGAGCTTAATGCCCATGTTTTTGCACGAGTTTAACCTCGTTGGCCGTGAAGTTAGTGCGTTATCGGTGATGATCTTTGTGGGGGCGCCATAGCGATTGTACTACCCCGATATGAAGTCTATCACGGGTCCGGATTGGCCGTCTTAAGCGGCTTGGCCTCTATCCATTTGGTGAATTTGTCCACCATGACCAATAGGTACTTTTTGCTTGTGGGTTCCTCCTTTAAGGGGTCCAACCATGTCAAGCCCCAGGACCATGAGCGGCGGTGATGGGTATAGTTTTCGAGCGTGGCTGGCATGTGGCTTTGATTAGCAAGCAGATGGCAAGGCGCATCGTTGGACTAAATCTGAGCGTCTGTCCCGCCATTGGCCAATAAAATCTGTATGAAGGCCTTGCTTACAAGGGCCGGGCTGCGGCGTGGTGCCCTTGAGTCGGCATGAATTTCAGCGGAAGATTTAGCCCTTCCTCTTGGAGATACACCTTTGAAGGACTCGGTTGTGCTTTTCTTATAGAGCTCTCCCTCATGGACCTTATAGGCTTTAGATCGGCGTACTATCGGCGGAGCCTCGTTTTGGTCCTCGGGAAGTTCTGCCAAGTTAAATAAGCTAGGAATGGCTCGGTCCACGAGCGATGAGCGCCATTATTTACGTGGGCTGAAGGTGTTGTTTCATTGGCGGAACCATCTATTGTGTCGAGAATGTGCGGTGTCGGGCGGTGCGGTTGGGTCGGATTGTTGTTTCGGACTCCCCTTCCCATAAATGCGGATGGCGGCGTTCGGGAAGATGTTGGGAGGGATGGCATCGCGCTTCTTGGCCGTCGTGCTAATCGTCCGCCAGCAGTTATTATCGGCTATATGGTGAAATTGAGCCCTTCAAAGCTGGTGACATTTTGAGCGACATTACGGTAGCTGCCTTTTGGATCCTTGGCGTCGAAGTCTCCATTTATTTGGGATATCGCGAGTTGAATCCCCTCGCACCTCTAGGCGTTTAATGCCCATGGAGACCGCCATCCGGAGGCCATGTAGGAGGGCCTCGTGTTGGCTGTGTTGTTGGAGTCACATCACATTATCTGGAGTACGTATTGGGTATGTCTCCGGTTGGGGACGTCGGGGCGGCGCTTGACCCAGAGCCAGCCAACATTTTGGAGCTGTCGTGGTGCGTGATCCGAATATACACCGTACTCTTTAGGGAGTTGACTTCGGTCCATTCGGCGATGAAGTCGGCCAAAACTTGTGACTTGATAGCTCGCCGTGGTTTTATAGGTTATGTCGAATGGTAGGAGCTCGATGGCCCATTTGCAATCCTGCGGTCGGCGTCGCGGTTGTTTATAATGTCATTGAGAGGTACCGGAGGCTCTTTGTTATCGAACACTCTTGAAAGTAGTGTCAGACTTTAGGGATGCCATGAACAACATTGTATGCGCTATCTTTTGATAATGTGGATCGGGACTTGCATGGAGTTAGGGCGGTGGATACATAGTACCTGGTTTTGAAGAGGAACTTGTGTCCGTCCGTTTCTCGTTCGACGTCGGCACCACACTTACAACTTGATGTGTTACGCGATATATAATAGCATTGGTTACGCCCAAGTTGGCGCGGCCAGGACGGTTGTTGCCAATATGGCCTTTATTTCTTGAGTCGGCAGTGGCATGGCATCAATCCCTCGAAGTGTTGGTCTTGCGGAGGAAGCGATAAAGGGTAATGCCTTTTCTCCTAAGTGGGAGATGAAGCGGCTTAGAACCGCCACACATCGATCAATTTTGTATTTGCTTGAGGTCTTTTGGGATATCAATTGTGTGAGCTCGGATCTTGGCTGGGTTTGCTTCAATTCCTCTACGGATACAATGAAGCCCAAGAGCTTTCCGGCTGATGCGCAGCGCATTTTCGGGTTGAGCTTAATGTCGTATGCTTGGAGATTGTCGAATGTGAGCCTCAAATCGTCTACTAGAGTTTCGGCGTGTTTGGATTTGTGACCACATCGTCTATGTATGCCTCCTTTGTTTTGCCGATCTGGTTTGCGGACATATACGAATCATCTGCGCTGGTATGTTTGCGGCGTTTTTTTGAGCCGAAGGGCATTGTGTTGAAGCAGAATGGTCGTATGGAGTAATGAATGCCGTTGCGGCTTAGTGCAGCTCCGCCATCTTGATTTGATGGTAGCGGAGTATGCATCGAGAAGCACAATGAATCGTGCCTACTGCGGTAGCGTCGATAATTTGATCGATCACGGGGAAGGGAAGGATCCTTTGGGCAAGCCTTGTTAAGGTCCTTGAAATCGACACACAAAGCGCTAGGTTTGTCCTTCTTTAGTACCATTACCGGGTTTGCTAGCGGTCCGGATGTTTTATATCTCGATGAATCGGCTTCTAATAGTTTGGCTAGCTCCTCTCCCATTGCACTGTCTTTTGGGTTGAGAGAAAATCACCGAAGAGCTGTTTGGTGGCTTGAATCCTTTAGGATATTTAGGCTGTGCTCTGCCTTGCCGGCGTGGGATTCTGGCATGTTTGAAGGGTGCCGGCAAAATATCCCAATTTTCCGTAGGAATTCTCGTGGTCTGGCGTCTACATCGGGTTTAATTGTTGCCCCAATGGAGGTCGTCTTTGTAGGGTCCGTTGGATGGACTTGAAATTTGACTATTTAAGTCATTGGCTTAAAGAGGTGGAGTTGGATCTTTTGTCAAGTATAGCGTCGTCCCTATTCACCGTGGGCCTTGTGTTGTGAGTTCCTCGGCCGCTAGGGCGGATAACACCTCTAGGGCTAGTCTTGGTATCTTAGTTTGGTGGTGGGCTTCATACGGATCAGGCAGGGGTGATGATTCCGTTGGGCGGGCATTTTGAGCTTCATGTACCCATAATGGGGTATAGTTTGAAAAATTGTGAATGCCTCTCGTCCTAATAAAGCGTGGTATCCGCTCTTTGAGCGAGGCCCACGTGGGCGTGACCTCCTCGGACTGTAGTTGTCCGTGAGCGAATACCACATCGGTGTGATTTTTCGGTCTGACAAGCTTCCCGACTAAGGATTATTCCTCTGAAGGTTGTGTTGCTTCGCTCAATGCGGCTCGATCTACTTCCATTTTTGAAGGGTTTCCTCGTAGATGAGCTTTAATCATTGCCGCCATCCATGAGTACCTTAGTAAAGGCGAAAGCCGTCCACTATTGAATTGAGGACCAATGCGGTGGTGCTCGGGCTGTTGAATTTAGGTTAAATCCTTGGCGTTAAAGGTAATAGCCGTGTCCTCCATGGATTCTTGTTGCTACTTGGTAGACTTTGGCAAGGCTCGGAGTGTTCGTTTCCGCATATTATTTGATCACGAAAGTCTCCAGACTATTAATACCGTCTTGGTACTCTTTGGGCTGGTTCTCTGGGGCTAAAGCTCTTGCCACTTTTGGCCACTGCCATAGTATCCAACATGCTCGAAGGCTATGTGTTGGAGTGGCGCCCTCGTACTATGGATTTTGCAAGGTCATTGAGCCATCCCTCGATATGGTTCCATGCCCTTTATGGGGTTTTTGCTTTTTGGTTTTTAACCGGTGCACGAATATGATGCACCCTTTTATTTGGGACTAGGGTTGTGTTGGGGCGGATTGTCCCAAAATTTGGTTTCGGTTTTCGAGCGCTCTCCATCATATGATACTTCGTACTATGGGCGTAAGCCGTGACGTGTAATTTAGCGATGACTTATGGCGTTCATGATTCCCTTGTCCGTGCAATTATTGCAGAAAATTGAGATTGCGCTTTCCTCACGGCGGTCCTTTATCCTGTCCATAACCGGGAGGAATCGGCCCGATAATGGTGTCTTGTTTCAGCGGGCTCTTGCGGATTCGGGATAGATCGCTTGTGTTTGGGTGGGTGGGTGGAATTAAATTGGAACCCGTCCAATCTAAGACTCAAGGGCGGAAAGTTTCGAACTTGGAAGCTTGGGTTGTTGGATGTTGTCGAGCGAATCGGCCCACTGCTGCGACTTTAGGTTCGGGGCTTGATTGGCGTCCATCCTCGCGGGAATCCGGCATGGAGGGTCGGGGTCGGACATAGCTTGTCCTTAATGTAGAAGAAGAGTCGCCGTCTGTTCCTCCACCACCAGCAACGTGGTGGGTAGCACAGGGAGAGTTGATCTCTCTCGGATCGGTTTAGGCCCAATCGATCGTGATCATGGCGACTCCCGAGCGCGATGCGATCCAGGAGCTCATTTGGGAGGAGAGCTCCATCGGATCTAGCTGCTCGGCGAATTCGAGTTGATGTGGAGATCGCTTTTGATGATCCGAGAGGTCATCGTCGGCGTGGCGGCGAGCGGAGGTCATAAAAAACTGCCTAGCGGATAGTTTGGCTGATGGCCAGCTCCTTTAGCGGTGCCGTCTTTAAAGGCGGGGCGAGGCATCCTTCTTGATTGCGGCGACGGAGGAACTCTCAATGAAAGCACCAATGTCGGTGTCAAAACCGGCGGATCTCGGGTAGGGGTCGGCATGCGTCTAGGCGGATGGTAATAGGAGACAAAGGACGATGTTTTACCCAGGTTGGGCCCTCTCGGTGGAGGTAAAACCCTACTCTGCTTGATTAATATTGATGATATGGGTAGTACAAGTAGATCTACCATGAGATCAAGGAGGATAAACCCTAGAAGCTAGCCTATGGTATGATTATTGTTAGTCCTATGGACTAAAACCCTCCAGTTTATATAGACAGGAGAGGGCTAGGGTTACCTGAGTAAGTTACAATGGTAGGAGATCTACATATCCGTATCACCAAGCTTGCCTTCCATGCCAAGGAAAGTCCCATCCGGACATGGGGTGAAGTCTTCAATCTTGTATCTTCATAGTCTTGGAGTCCGGCCGACGGTGATAGTTCGGCTATCCGGACACCCCCTAGTCTAGGACTCCCTCACTGGCGTCTGCGCGAAGCGGAGAAGCGGACCACCTCGTTGGATTAGGGTCTGTTGATCGGGAGGGTGTGGCGTGCCGCAAAAGCGGAGAAGCAGACCTCCTACGGTCGAAGCAGGAGTCTGATGATCGGGAGGTGTGGCGTACCACAAAGCGGGCCAAGCGGACTTGTGTTGGGCGCCACGGTTGAAGCAGGCGGGGCGGAGGGTGTGGCGTCTTGCAAAGCAGGACTCCATGAGATCTGTTCATCTCCACCGTCGACCTCCTCCGGCCTCCACAGGCTACAGTCGACCTCCTCCGGCCTCCACGGGCTCTGTTCATCCGGCCTCCACCGCCGCTTCTCCACGGCTACTATTCAACCACCCCTCCACGGGCACCCCTCCACCGTCTCTGTTCATCCAGCCCTCCACACCACGGGGTCTGTTCAACCACCCTCCACGGCCATCCCTCCACCGGCTACTATTCATCCAGCCCTCCACACCATGGGGTCTGTTCATCGGAAGCAACGCCACCGCTCACTCTTCATCCAACCCCCCATAGCGCTCACTTTGTTCATCGAGGCGGCATCGATCGGCTTGATTAGCGGCGATGGCGAAGAATCGCTCCATCGGGTTGATTAACGACCATCGATCGATTGCTCGAGTTGATAGCAGCGTAGCCTGTAGTCTGTCGCTTCGGGTTCGATTGGAGCCCAATGCCTCGCTTCGGGTTGATTAGAGCCAACGCCTACTTTTGTCTGAGAAAGCAGCGCATCGCTCGGCCCTCGACCTCCCACCATAGCGCGACTCCCGAAATTTTCCTCCCCTCGCTTCTACCACGGTTTTTCCATCATGGATGGCCCAAAGAATGTCATGCAGCTGCGTCTCCGGCCGCTTGGGACGAAAAGCCCATTTACATCATGATTTTTTGTCATAAGTAAGAGCCCACCAGATCTATGATGATACGGGGTTTGTCACAATTATCGTCATAGAAGTGTCATATGTATGTGAGAAAAAAAATTTATTTGGCCCAAAATGTCACGGATGTGTCTTTTTTGTAGTGTGAGGATTAGGGTTAGGGAGGTGGCCTTGTAAACGAGAGGGGTGGCTGGGCTGGCAGATTAGCTACATTGGGCGGTTATTGGCGATGGGGTGAGGTGTTTCTTTTTCTTTTGCTTTATGTTTATTCTTTTCTTTTTTTACTTATTTTTCCATTACTGTTTTCTGTTATTTCCAATATACATTAGTTTTAGTAAAATATAAAATTGGTTCCTAAAATAGTTTTACTACATATTCTAATGCCACAAAAACTTGGGCGACTAGATAAAGTGGTTTAATATTTTATTAATCGGAAAAGGCATTTAATTAGCTATTTTGCTATTGTTTTATTTACTTTGGGACAATCAAACACTTCAAAGAGGTTGGTTTCTCCACCGTAATCACATATGCATTATTTGGCTCACCTGAACATTTTAGTTTTAACATTTGAAAACATTTATTGTTTGCTTGATTTTGAATTTGAATTTGAATCGGTTTGAACTAATGCGAGATTAGCGATGTCAGTGACATGGCACCATTAGCAAAGGATCACTGTAGCTTAATTATCCGGGCGTCACAATTCTCCTCCACTACAAGAAATCTCGTCCCGAGATTTAAGAGGTGTTTAAAGGGGGGAGGTCTGGTTACGAAATTCTAACGAATCTGCTCGGCCTTGGTTGCTCTTCTCAAGATGTCGGCCCTTACCTTGATGTCTTCATTTCTACATTTGAGGTCATCACGATAAAGTCGTCATCCTTTCCTCGAGAATTCCATCGTGCTACGAATAGGATAGTGTTAGCTTGACAGCGATAAAATTCTATAAGGGGTAATCATCGTGGGTTATCCCACGAATGAACACATAGTATCTCTTGAGTTGATCACATAAAATACCTCGAGGCGAAGTAAGAAGGTACAAGAAGAAGTTTCAAGCGAATAGACAATCGTTCGATGTATGAAACAAAGTGTGAAAGGGTTGAGCAATGGGAATAAGCATTGTGTACGATGCGAATTGGTGATTTCTCGAAGGTGGCTCGTAAATTACGTCAAGCGGGCTCGGGAATAACTTTGGCATCGGGGTGTGCGGAGAGCGAGGTTTCGATCACAGGAAGCTGTGGGTTATGGGCCCACCATGTGGGTTAAAAATAAGGAAGAGCGTTAACATCTTGCAGGTTATGATAGCAAGGCATGCGAGGAGAATAGTCATCGGTTATGTCGGCAATATCGTTGGTACCAAGGCGAGGATGAAGAGAACCATTTTCTGCTCATTGAAATGAGGCGGACCACTAGGCAAGGTTGTCGTCCATCGGTGATTACGGAATGTCATCAACAATAATGAGGGTTTCACTAGGCGAGGATGGTACACGAGGTGTTTACATAAGCGAAGAATATTCTTGCTTAGATCATATAGATCACAAGAAAGGTTAAACAAAACAATGTAAAGGAAAAATGTGATCATCAGTTAAATAGAACAATGGAAAGGAAAATGTGTTTAAACACATAATTGAGGGTATATCCTTCCCAAGAACAAGCGAGCATGATATCCATGAAATGATACAATGTAGAAGACTCTTTAGGTAAGGGGAGCGAAATTTCAAGACATTACCCATACAGTGGTGTTTGGATAATTTGAGCAGGAAACATTTAGCATTGGGATTCAAATGTTCTTGTTGAAAATGGGAGTACCATAGACATGCTTCGAGATAGCATTGACATGGTCTTCAAGCAAAGGTCGGACTTTGGATATACAAGGGATCCCTCAGGATCAACTCATAGAATAAGTCTTAAAATTTCCTCATGGAAGAAATGGCTAACCTTGCTAAAGTGGAAACTATAACAATAGGTCCTCCGGCAGGTGTGCTAGGCATGACATCACCTTAAGGGTCATATAAGGACCAATGTTATAACTCTTGCAAATATGTTCCAACCATCATATCGGCCGAGATTGAGATCGATTCTGTCGAGATACCTCAGACTCAGGATGCCCGAGAAGAAAGGTGGAACACAAATTGTTATGTAAACAAGGAGATAACATTTGTCAGATCAAATGATATGATGATGTATGCTCGAGGAAAACATACACCATTAAACCTTTGGTTGAAAGGTGCATCACGAAATATGGGCTTAGGGAGCATGATCAAGGTTAGAATGGTGATTCAATAACCAACACCATTAACTTCAAAGCAATAGGGTTGCTAGAAGTATAGAATCAAGCACACCGTTCACTTGTTGGTGCCCAGTTAGAATCAACATGGGGATCAAGAAAGAATGGTGATGGTGTGAAATATCACTTGTATCAAAATTATTAAGAGGTGGAGCAATGCTGCATAACATCCTTGACATAAAAGGCGGTAATACTTCAAGGTAGAACATAGTACAAAATTTGGATAGTAAGTTGTGTCCATAACATGAACAAGTTTGTGATGAAAGGAAAAGGATGTTGTCAATGGTAAATCAAATTACAAAGGGACAAGGATGGCACTTATGATCATGAATCCAAGCGATATCACGGAAGAAGGCAAAGATGTTGATGATGATGTTGGGGAGCGTGGCGAGAAATTCAAAAATTTCTTACGTGTCACCAAGATCTATCTATGGAAGACCCAAGCAGTAGAAAGATAGTGCATCTACATACCCTTGTAGATCGCTAAGCGGAAGCGTTCAAGTGAGCAGGGGTTGATGGAGTCGTACTCGTCGTGATTCAAATCACCGATGATCAAGTGCGAGCATACGGCACCTCCACGTTCAACTTACGTACAGCCGGTGGCGTCTCCCACGCCTTGATCCGGCAAGGAGAGAGGAGAGGTTGAGAAGACTCCATCCAGCAGTAGCCTGCTGGCGTGGTGGTGATGGAGGCGTGGCAATCCAGCGGGGGCCGCTAAGCACCACGGGAGAGGAGGAGTACTTGGGAGAGTGGAGGGCTGCAACAAAAGGCGGAGATCGAATCACGTGTGATTCTGTGTCTCCCATGGGCAGCCCTATGCCTCACTATTTATAGGGAGAGGGGCTGCGCCCCTTTAGGGTTTCCCACCCCCAAGGGGTGCGGCCAGCCTCGAGATGGCATCTGGGGTGGCGGGAGGGGGAGGAGAGGGGGCGCGAGGGAGCATGGGCCTTAGGGCCCATCGCCCTAGGGTTTGCCCCTCCACCCTCCCTTGCACCTTGGGCCCCTTGTGGGGGCGCACCAGCCCACACAGGGCTGGTTCCTCCCACATGGCCCACGCAGCCCTCAGGGTAGGTGGCCCCACTTGGTGGACCCAGGGACCCTCCGGTGGTCCCGTCGTCTACATCGATAAACCCGAAACTTTCCGGTGACCAAAGCAGGACTTCCCATATATAAATCTTTACCTCCGGACCATTCGGAACTCCTCGTGACGTCAGGATCTCATCAGGACTTGAACAACATTCGGTAACCACATACAAGCTTCCTTTATAACCCTAGCGTCGCCAGACCTTAAGTGTGTAGACCCTACGGGTTCGGGAGACATGTAGACATGGCCAGGGCGTTCTCGGTCAATAACCAACAGCGGGATCTGGATACCCATGTTGGCTCCCACATGTTCCACGATGATCTCATCGGATGAACCACGATGTCAAGGACTCGATCGATCCGTATACAATTCCCTTTGTCTAGCGGTATTTTACTTGCGAGATTCGATCGTCGGTATACCGATACCTTGTTCAATCTCGTTACGGCAAGTCTCTTTACTCGTTCGCAACACATCATCCGTGATCAACCCCTTGGTCACATTGTACATTATGATGATGTCCTACCGGTGGGCCGAGATACCTCTCCGTTTGCGGGTGACAAATCGATCTCGATCCGTGTCAACCGAGACACTTTCGGAGATACACGTAGTGCACCTTTATAGTCACCCGATTCGTTGTGGCGTTTGATACACCAAAGCACTCCTACGGTGTCCGGGAGTTACGATCTCATGGTCTAAGGAAGAGATACTTGACATTAGAAAAGCTCTAGCAAGCGAACTACGATCTTTGTGCTATGCTTAGTATTGGGTCTTGTCCATCACATCATTCTCCTAATGATGTGATCCCGTTATCAACGACATCCAATGTCCATAGCCAGAAACCATGACTATCTGTTGATCTGCATGAGCTAGTCGACTAGAGGCTTACTAGGGACATATTGTGGTCTATGTATTCACACATGTATTACGATTTCCGGATAATACGGTTATAGCATGAATAAAGACAATTATCATGAACAAGGAAATATAATAATACTTTTATTATTGCCTCTAGGGCATATTTCCAACAGTCTCCCACTTGCACTAGAGTCAATAATCTAGTTCACATCACCATGTGATTAACAATGACAGTCACATCGCCATGTGACCAACATCCAAAGTTTACTAGTGTCATTAAACTAGTTCACATCATCATGTGATTAGGACTCAATGAGTTACGGGTTTGATCATGTTTTGCTTGTGAGAGAGGTTTTGTCAGCGGGTGCAACATTCGAGATCCGTATGTACTTCATAAATCTCTAGGTCATTACGTAAATCTGCTTCCGCTCCACTTGGAGCTATTCCAAATAGTTGCTCCACTATCGTATCCGGTTTGCTACTCGAGTCACTCGGATAGGTGTTAAAGCTTACATCGGCGTAATCCTTTACGCCGTTATCACCTCCATAATCGAGAAACATGTCCTTATTTACTCCAAGGACAATTTTGACATTGTCAATGATCCATTCTGGATCATTCTTGTACCTATAGTGACTCATGGCAAGGCACACTTCGGTGCGGTACGGCATAGCATCTTGTAGAGCCTATGTATAAAGCATAGGGGCGACCTTCGTCCTTTCTCTCTCTTCTGCCGTGGTCGAGCTTTAAGTCTTAACTTCATACCTTACATCTCGGGCAAGAACTCCTTCTTTGGTGATCCATCTTGAACACCTTCAAGATCATGTCAAAATACATGCTCATTTGAAAGTACTATTAAGCATTTTGATCTATCTTATAGATCTTGATGCTTATTGCTCAAATAACCTAATCCAGGTTTTCCATTGAAAAACACTTTTCAAATAACCCTATATGCTTTCCGGAAATTCTACATCATTTACGATCAACAATGTCAATAACATATACTCATCAGAAATTCTATAGTGCTCCCACTCACTTCTTTGGAAATACAAGTTTCTCATAAACTTTTGTATAAACCCAAAATCTTTGATCAAAATACATATTCCAACTCCGAGATGCTTACTCCAGTCCTTAGAAGAATCATTGGAGCCAGCATACCTTTAGCATCCTTAGGATCGACAAAACTTTCGGATTGTATCACATATAACCTTTCCTTACGAAGTGGTAAGGAAACTCGTTTTGACATCCATCGCAGATTTCATAAATGCAGCTAATGCTAACATGATTCCGACGGACTTAAGCATCGCTACGGATGAGAAAATCTCATCGTAGTCAACTCCTTGAACTTGTGAAACAAACTCTTACGCCACAAGTCGAGCTTCATAGGCGGTGACATCACCGTCACGTCCGTCTTCTTCTTAAAGATCCATTTATCTCAATGGCTTGCCGATCATCGGCAAGTCCACCAAAATCCATGCTTTGTTACGATACATGGATCCTATCTCGGATTTCATGGCTTTTAACCATTTGTCGGAATTTGGGCCCACCATCGCTTCTCCATAGCTCGTAGGATCATTGTTGTCTAGCAACATGACCTTCACGACAGGATTATTGCACCACTCACAGGCGGTCGCATCCTTGTCACCCTCACGAGTGCGGTAGTGACTTGATCCAAGTTTCATGATCACTGTCATAGCTTCTACTTCAATTGGTGTAGGTGCCACAGGAACAACTTCACGTGCCCTGCTACACTAGTTGTAGTGACGGTTCAATAACCATATCAAGTCTCCACCATCCTCCTACTCAATTTTTGAGACAAACTCTTCCTCGAGAAAGGACCCGATTCAAGAAACAATCCTATTGCTTTGAATCTGAATTAGGAGGTATACCCAACTGTTTTGGGTGTCCTATGAAGATGCATTTTATCCGCTTTGGGTTCGAGCTTATCAACTGAAACTTTTTCACATAAGCGTCGCAGCCCCAAACCTTTAAGAAATGACGACTTAGGTTTCTCTAAACCATAGTTCATACGGTGTCATCTCAGCGGAATTACGTGGTGCCCTATTTAAAGTGAATGTGGTTGTCTCTAATGCCTAACCCATAAGCGATAGTGGTAATTCGATAAGAGACATCATAGTGCGCACCATATCCAATAGGGTGCAACTATGATGTTCGGACACACCATCAAACTATGGTGTTCAGCGGTATTAATTGTGAAACAATTTCCGCAATGTCTTAATGCGTGCCAAAGCTCGTAACTCAGATACTCATCTCTATGATCATAGCATAGACATTTCATCCTCTTGTCACGATGATCTTCAACTTCACTCTGAAATTACTAACCATTCAATAATTAGACTTGTGTTTCATCAAGTAAATATACTCTACATCTACTCGAATCATCTATGAAGTAAGAACATAACGATATTCCTTTGCATGCCTCGGCACTCATTGGACTGCACACATCAAAATGTGTTACTTCCAACAAGTTGCTATCTTGTTCCATTTCTTTGAAAAGCGAGGCTTTTTAGTCATCTTGCCCATGTGGTATGATTTGCATATCTCAAGTGATTCAAAATCAAGTGAGTCCAAACGATCCATCTGCATGGAGTTTCTTCATGCGTATACACCAATAGACATGGTTCGCATGTCTCAAACTTTTCAAAAGCGAGTGAGTCAAAGATCCATCAACATGGAGCTTCTTCATGCTTTTACACCAACATGACTTACATGGCGATTGCCACAAGTAAGTGGTACAATCATTACTATCTTATATATTTTGGCATGAAAATGTGTATCACTACGATCGAGATTCAGTAAACCATTCCTTTAGGTGCAAGACCGTTGAAGGTATTATTCAAATAAATAGAGTAACCATTATTCTCCTTAAATGAATAACCGTATTGCGATAGACATAATCCAATCATGTCTATGCTAAACGCAAACACAAAATCTCGATGGTAGAGGGAGCGTGCGATGCTTGATCACATCAACCTTGGAAACACTTCCAACACATATCGTCAGCTCACCTTTAGCTAGTCTCCGTTTATACCGTAGATTTTATTTTGAGTTACTAATCACTTAGCAACCGAACGGTATCTAATACCACAGTGCTACTAGGAGTACTAGTAAAATACACATTAACATAATGTATATCAATATACTTCTTCGACCTTGCCACCTTCTCATCTACCAAGTATCTAGGGTAATTCCGCTCCAGTGGTTGTTCCCCTTATTACAGAAGCACTTAGTCTCGGGTTTGGGTTCAACCTTGGGTTTCTTCACTAGAGCAGCAGCTGATTTGCCGTTTCATGAAGTATCCCTTCTTGCCCTTGCCCTTCTTAAAACTAGTGGTTTCACCAACCATCAACAATTGATGCTCCTTCTTGATTTCTACTTTTGCGGTGTCAAACATCACGAATACCTCAAGGATCATCATATCTATCCCTGATATGTTATAGTTCATCATGAAGCTCTAGCAGCTTGGTGGTAATGACTTTGGAGAAACATCACTATCTCATCGGAAGATCGACTCCACTCGATTCAAGTGATTGTTGCACTCGGACAATCGAGCACAAGCTCAACGATTGAGCTTTTCTCCCTTAGTTTGCGAGGCTAAGAAAATCGTCGGAGGTCTCATACCTCTTGGCGTGAGCACGAGCACGAAATCTCAATTTCAGCCCTCGAAACATCTCATATGTTCATGACGTTTGAAAAACATCTTTGGTGCCTTAATTCTAAACCGTTTATCGAACTATCACGTAGTTATCAAAAGCGTGTATGTCCGATGTTCGCAACATCCACAAAGCGGCGTTTGGGGTTCAGACACTGTGGCGGTGCATTAAGGACATGAGCTTTGTCTTGTCCGCATAATACGCATGTCAACTTTCAACTATATTTTCTCTAGGAACATATCTAAGCAGTGGAACTAAAGTGCGAGCTTACGACATAATTTGCAAAGATCTTTTGACTATGTTCAGGATAATTAAGTTCATCTTATGAACTCCCACTCGAGATAGACATCCCTCGGTCATCTAAGTGATTTCATGATCCAAGTCAACTAGGCCGTGTCCGATCATCACGTGAGACGGACTAGTCATCATCGGTGAACATCTTCATGTTGATCGTATCTACTATCGACTCATGCTCGACCTTTCGGTCTCCGTGTTCGAGGCCATATGCATACATGCTAGGCTCGTCAAGTTAACCCTAAGTGTTTTATTTGTGTAAAACTGTCTTACACCGTTGTATGTGAGCGTAAGAATCCATCACACCGATCATCACGTGGTGCTTAGAAGCGATTTTGTAGTAGCGGTGCACGGTCGGGGAGAACACATCTTGAAATTTTGTAAGGATCATCTTATTTACTACCGTCGTCCTAAGTAAACAAGATGCATAAACATGATAAACATCACATGCAATCAAATAGTGACATGATATGGCCAATATCATTTTGCTCCTTTGATCTCCATCTTCGGGGCTCCATGATCATCATCGTCACCGGCATGACACCATGATCTCCATCATCATGATCTCCATCATCGTGTCTCCATGAAGTTGTCTCGCCAACTATTACTTCTACTACTATGGCTACGGTTAGCAATAAAGTAAAAGTAATTACATGGCGTTGTTCAATGACACGCAGGTCATACAATAAATAAAGACAACTCCTATGGCTCCTGCGGTTGTCATACTCATCGACATGCAAGTCGTGAATCCTATTACAAGAACATGATCAATCTCATACATCACATATCATTCATCACATTCATCTTGGCCATATCACATCACATAGCATACCTGCAAAAACAAGTTAGGCGTCCTCTAATTGTTGTTTGCATGTTTTACGTGGCTGCTATGGGTTTCTAGCGAGAACGTTTCTTACCTCGCAACACCACAGCGTGATATGCCAATTGCTATTTACCCTTCAAAGGACCCTTTTCATCGAATCCGTTCCGACTAAAGTGGGAGGCGGCACCGCTAGCCACCTTATGCACCAAGTGCATGTCAATCAGTGGAACTGTCTCATGTAAAATGCGTGTAAGGTCGGTCCGGGCGCTTCATCCCACAATACCGTCGAAACAAGATTGGACTAGTAGCGGTAAGCATATTGAACAAAATCAACGCCCACAACTACTTTGTGTTCTACTCGTCCAAGGAATCTACGCAATAGACCTAGCTCATGATGCCACTGTTGGGGAACGTAGCAGAAATTCAAAAATTTTCTTACGTGTCACCAAGATCTATCTATGGAGAGACCAGCAACGAGTAGAAAGATAGTGCATCTACATACCCTTGTAGATCGCTAAGCGGAAGCGTTCAAGTGAGCAGGGTTGATGGAGTCGTACTCGTCGTGATTCAAATCACCGATGATCAAGTGCGAGCACGGCACCTCCGCGTTCAACACACGTACAGCCGGTGGCGTCTCCCACGCCTTGATCCAGCAAGGAGAGAGGGAGAGGTTGAGAAGACTCCATCCAGCAGCAGCACAACCGCGTGGTGGTGATGGAGGGCGTGGCAATCCAGCAGGCTTCGCTAAGCACCACGGGAGAGGAGGAGTACTTGGGAGAGTGGAGGGCTGCAACCAAAGGCGGAGATCGAATCACGTGTGATACGTGTCTCCCATGGGCAGCCCTATGCCTCACTATTTATAGGGAGAGGGGCTGCGCCCTTTAGGGTTTCCCACCCCAAGGGGTGCGGCCAGCCTCAGATGGCATCTGGGGTGGCGGCCAGGAGGGAGGAGAGGAGGCGCTGGGAGCATGGGCCTTAGGGCCCATCTGCCCTAGGGTTTGCCCCTCCACCCTCCCTGCCTTGGGCCCCTTGTGGGGGCACCAGCCCACACAGGGCTGGTTCCCTCCCACACATGGCCCATCCAGCCCTCTGGGGTAGGTGGCCCCACTTGGTGGACCCCCGGGACCCTCCCGGTGGTCCCGGTACGTACCGATAAACCCGAAACTTTTCCGGTGACCAAAACAGGACTTCCCATATATAAATCTTTACCTCCGGACCATTCCGGAACTCCTCGTGACGTCCGGGATCTCATCCGGGACTCCGAACAACATTCGGTAACCACATACAAGCTTCCTTTATAACCCTAGCGTCATCGAACCTTAAGTGTGTAGACCCTACGGGTTCGGGAGACATGTAGACATGACCGAGACGTTCTCCGGTCAATAACCAACAGCGGGATCTGGATACCCATGTTGGCTCCCACATGTTCCACGATGATCTCATCGGATGAACCACGATGTCAAGGACTCAATCGATCCCGTATACAATTCCCTTTGTCTAGCGGTATTTTACTTGCGAGAGATTCGATCGTCGGTATACCGATACCTTGTTCAATCTCGTTACGGCAAGTCTCTTTACTCGTTCCGCAACACATCATCCGTGATCAACCCCTTGGTCACATTGTGCACATTATGATGATGTCCTACCGAGTGGGCCAGAGATACCTCTCCGTTTGCGGAGTGACAAATCCATCTCGATCCGTGTCAACCCAACAGACACTTTCGGAGATACTGTAGTGCACCTTTATAGTCACCCGATTACGTTGTGACGTTTGATACACCCAAAGCACTCCTACGGTATCCGGGAGTTACGATCTCATGGTCTAAGGAAGAGATACTTGACATTAGAAAAGCTCTAGCAAGCGAACTACGATCTTTGTGCTATGCTTAGTATTGGGTCTTGTCCATCACATCATTCTCCTAATGATGTGATCCCGTTATCAACGACATCCAATGTCCATAGCGAGAAACCATGACTATTTGTTGATCACAACGAGCTAGTCGACTAGAGGCTTACTAGGGACATATTGTGGTCTATGTATTCACACGTGTATTACGATTTCCGGATAATCTGCTTATAGCATGAATAAAAGACAATTATCATGAACAAGGAAATATAATAATACTTTTATTATTGCCTCTAGGGCATATTTCCAACAGATGATCATGACAATTTTTGTCGAGAGACTCCACGAAGAAGCAATTGAACAGCGACTGTATCAAGCAAAAGGACTAATGCAGCGAAAGATTATTGGAACCACAGATACGACACAAACTCGGAATCAAGTTTGTTGTTCAAGGCGGAATGATATGTCGAGGAAAATCAACGTAAGCTTAGCTCATCGTCGAAAGTGGTGCTCCGGGTACAAGGACCAGGTAGCATAGTTAAAATCATCACGATAATGATATAGCCAAACAGGCTAGGAATGACATGATAGGGTACAGACTCATAGCTAAAGAAGATTACCAAGAGTTGTTGAACCATAATGCGGACTCGGTTCAGTTATCGGTGTCCTTGAGTGTTTAAAAACTGAGATCCCATGAAAAATGGAATCAGTGAGGATGTAGCAATTGATGAAGAACTCATAAGAAGTTATGAAGTTCCATGATAATCTCGGATACCGGCGGGTAATACTCAACGACATGGATCAAAGTAGAGGTTGGGTAGGGTATTGCTCTACAAAAGACAAGTGCTTAAACTTGCGAGAAAGGGTATTTAAAGGAGAACATGGTCGAGACCACGATTGCAAAGGCGGATCCTGGATATAAGATGAACTTATACCAAGGGAATAATTAATTTAAGAGAAGCTTTAATGATAAGATCTACATCGTGCCCATGGGCATGAACATAAAGTTCAAGGTCAACTCCCACTTCTTCAATGCACAACTTTTCATTCACTTCTCGCTTTCGAGGAAGTTGTGGTGTTGAAATTTTATCTGATAAAAAGCCAGTAGAGTATAACTCGCGTAACTTACGAGCTTACACATATTAGGGAAGGCATAGGTCCAACCCATCAGGGCATCTTATGAACATATAACACAGACGTCAGGAGTAAATTATACCAGCTCGACAACATAGCATGGTTGACAAACTAGAGGATACGATTTAGCAAAGGCATTATGTATCCGAGGAAAGGCCCACAAGAATTTTGAATGTGAAAGACACCGTCGGATAATTATCCAACAAGGGGTCTTGTGGTCTACAATGGAGCTGACTTGAGTATCGGTACTCAATCAGAGGAAGAATCAATGCAAAGGCATCGGATTATAGAAACAACTGACTAATTCAAATTACAAATGCAAAGGAATTATGATTTACAAATCAATGGGTCAGAGGCAAACGCTCTGATTAAGAATGAACAAGTAGAATAGACTTAGGGGTACAATCGTCGGCAATTTGATTAGCCGAGAACCAGCTCGAGTTAAAAATGATGGCTGCGCCAGAAAAATAATCCATAAGGACCATCTGATGATTGCGAGCATTCACAACATATTGAATCAACGGACTCAAAATGATATTGACAAGGGTTGGCAAAAAGATTACGAGACTCATGGGGTTAACCATAATGCAAGCAAGCAAGAATTTCAAGAGCAATAGGTTGCTCAGGATTTTTGGAAGATCGAATGGTATTTCGATGACTTGTGTGAAACACCTAAACAACTGGGGGTGAGCGGATACTCGGTAAGTGCGAGAAATTATCTATAGGGGTATTCATGTGGGTAAGAAATACAAGGCAGTAGGCACCAAGTATTCTCAGAACATTAGTGATAATTTCAGGGTATCTTGTAATAACAAGATCAACGGGGAATGATAGTATGAATGGCAAGTGTACTTCCATTGGGGTTTATCGATGGAATAGAACTGCAAAGCGATGGAACAAAGTATCGAGGGAACATCGGAGAGTAACTTTGGAATATTCTATTGCATCAGGTGATCACCTGTATCGAGTGGCTCTCTGGGAGGAATTAGTTATGAGAACCTAGAGTTAGATTTAGTAAAATCATTTTACCCGAATAGAAGAGAGATCAGAGTCCCAGAGTATAGACGAGGAGTAAAAGATCCTAAAACCACCCCATGGCGATGTGGGCCCGTAAGACACACATCCATGTTAGTAAAAGTTTTGTAATGCCTAGACTCGACTTCGGCCAAGGAGTGTGGAAGGGGGATTCCTACAGGCAGTCAACTCTGATACCAACTTGTGACACCCCCGATTCAATCGTACTCTAATCATGCACGCAAACGTGTACGATCAAAATCAGGGACTCATGGGAAGATATCACAACACAACTCTAAAAGTAAAATAAGTCATACAAGCATCATATTACAAGCCAGGGGCCTCGAGGGCTCGAATACCAGTGCTCAAACATAAATGAGTCAGCAGAAGCAACAATATCTGAGTATAGACATAAGTTAAACTAGTTGCCATAAGATGGCTAGCACAAACTGGGATACAGATCGAAAGAGGCGTGGGCCTCCTGCCTAGGATCCTCCTAAACTACTCCTAGTCGTCGTCAGCGGCCTGCACGTAGTAGTAGGCACCTCCAGTGTAGTAGGAGTCATCGTCGATGGTGGCGTCTGGCTCCTGGGCTCCAACGGCTGGTTGTGGCATCCGGGAAGAAGAGGAAAAAGGGGGAAAAGAGGGAGCAAGGCAACCGTGAGTACTCGTCCAAAGTACTGCAAGCAAGGATCTACACTACATATGCATGGGTATATGTGTAAAGAGGCAATATCGATGGGTGAATGTAGAATGCGAATAAGAGGGGATAGCCAGGTCCTATCGAAGACTACGCTTCGCGACCTCCATCTTGCAAAACATGTAGAAGAGAGTAGATTGAAGTCCTCCAAGTAGAATCGCATAGCATAATCCTACCCGGCGATCCTCCCTCGTTGTCTGTGGGAAAGCAAACACCGGATGTCTCGGAACTTATGCAGGTGTGTTTTTTAAGTATCTGGTTCTAGTTGTCATAAGGTCAAGGTACAACTCAGGTCATCCTTTACCGAGGGACACGGCTATTGAATAGATAAACTTCCTGCAGGGTGCACCACATAACCCAACATGCTTGATCCCTTTGGCGGACACACTTTCTGGGTCATGCCCGGCCTTGGAAGATCAACACGCCGCAACCCCACCTAGGCACAACAGAGAGGTTGAAGACGCCGGTCTAAATCCTATGCGCAGTTAGGGTGCAGGCCCATCGCCCATTGCACACCTGCACTTTGCGAGGGTGGCGGAAGCAGACCTAGCCTCCCTAATACAAGCGGCGTTCGGTCCAATCCGGTAGCGCGCTTCTTCCACGACGTCAAGAAGGCTTCGGCTGATACCACGACGTCGAGTGCCCATAACTGTTCCCACGTACACTACTAGGGAAAACCCTAGCAGTAGCGCGTGTTTTGTGCCTACTAGTAGCGCGGTAGGCGGCGCTACTAATAAGGCGCTTCAGACTAATGCTTAGCGATAGCTGCGTGCCATCACGCTACAGACTAGTACAAATAGCTGCGGCGCTTGTTTAATCTGCGCCTTCTTGCTAAGTTATCTACTTGCGGCGTGTTTTCCACCCATCGCTACTAGTACTTTTTTATAATTTTTTATTTTAGTGTATTTATAAGCCATCATACAAATATTGGTACAATACCAGCTGTTATGAGGTTTACATCATTATGTCCATAACAGTGTATTAAATGAAGGTGGATTAGGTTCAAGTGGAGGCAATATGTGGTGCATGTCAAAAGTATACTAATCCAAACTTGATCTACTTTGGATTAGTAGTACTTTCGATGTGCACCACATGTTGCCTCCACTTGAATCTAATCCGCCAAAGACAAGATATGTAATCATCATCATGGTCATTACCATCAACATTATTTATTTAATCACCACTAACACTAGCTAATAATAAACATCATAGTCATTACCACGAACACTAGCTATTTTATCATCGAGTAATAGTGTAGCACATCATCATCCACGAAACTCAGTTCTAGCCACCTACTCCTCCTCGCTACTCACTCTTGCTGCTCTCTTAGGTAAAAGAACATAAAACATGTATAGCTCTCCTCCTTGATCAAGTTGAAGCATGCAGATGAACACTGTCTCCTAATCGTGGAAGGCGTCTCAGTTGCTGCTCCCTAGTACTTCTCTGCGCTCCCCAACACATATTTGGTCCAGTCTTGCACTATTAAGCATCCGTCGCTAATCTTGAATGCACTAAAGTAAGCTGTAGG
The DNA here is from genome assembly GCA_021437245.1 of Aegilops speltoides. Taxonomy (NCBI): domain Eukaryota; kingdom Viridiplantae; phylum Streptophyta; class Magnoliopsida; order Poales; family Poaceae; genus Aegilops; species Aegilops speltoides. Next base: position 22,556 of record JAHHZJ010003158.1, read on the forward strand.
ATATCTTGGCCGTAAGTTGACAATACTCATGACACCTTTAGTCTCGATCCCATAAGGCACAACATTCATCGAGTCCTGTTGAAGAACATCGTATGGTAACATACTTAGCAATGAAGTTTAGCTTCAAAAATAATGTATGGAAAAGATGCAATGAGGATAAAAGTAAAAATCTTACCATCCTTCCTAAATGGATGTGACCATAGTTCATTATGAACACTATGGGTCGCACATTTTCGATACTAAGATTTCTAAATGCATCGAAGAAAATTTGTCTTGGCAGTATCAAGATCCTCAAGCCATGAAACATAATGGTGAGCTCCTCGCAGCTTGAGTTCAGCCCAGGAAAGTATCTGATCCTGTCTACCAAGGCTGGACATGTTTGCTTGCGGAAATAAGTGACAATACAAAGGGCGGGAGAGAAATGGGGTCGGGAGACGGCGGCACCGAGGCGCGGCAGGCGGCCGGTAGGGGGAGACGAGGCAAGGCGGCCGGGTCGGGGAGAGGCAAGGCGGGTCGGGAGAGGCGGCACCGAGGCGTGGCGAGGCGGGTCGGTGGAGGCGGGCGGCAAGGCGGGTCGAGGCACGGCGGTGGCGGCGGGTCGGGGTGGGGAGGAAGCAGAGGAGAGGGAATCAGGCAGGCGGGTCGGGCCGGGGGTAAGGTGAAGTAGCTTTAAGCATGGCGTGGGAAGCAAAAGCAGCTGCTGCTAAATACCATAGTAGTAGCGCTGTCCACGGAAGGCGCTACTACTATGCCTACCACGCCGGGAACGGTGTGGCAATTGTAGTAGTGGCGCTTTCATGAGGACAGCGCTACTGCTATCTGATAATTAGAAGCGGTTCTGCTGAACTCGCTCTTGCAAAATGCGATGGCGCCTCATTTTGACAAGCGCTACTGGTAACATTCTGTGTATAAGGTTTTCCCTAGTAGTGGTAGTTGGTTAGTGCGTATAGGCCATTGGCGAGACTTAGATCAAATACCAAGATCTCGTTAAGCGTGTTATTATGAATTAACCGCGAACGCCGACCAGGGCTAGGCCCACCTCTCGCCTAGGTGGTCTCAACCTGCCCTGTCGCTCCGCCACAAAGATCCACACAGAGGGTCATCGGGACAAATGTCCTTTCAGCCCCAATCAAGTGAATCACTCATGGTACTCTCTGAGCCGACCGACTTTAGTCACCATCTGTATAGTATGTATGTATGTATAGTATATACCCGTGATCGCCTCCCGAGTGATCACGACTCGATAGTATAGCGAGGCATACTGACAAGAATGTAGGGCCAATGATGATAAACTAGCATCCTATGCTAAGAATTTAGGATTGCGGGTAAGGTATCTACGACTGTAGCAACAATGATAGGCTATCCAACGAATAGGAGTAACAGAATAGTAACATGCTACACTACTCTAATGCAAGCGATGAGAGAAGAATAAGCGATATCTGGTAATCAAGGGGAGGGCTTGCTGGTTGCTCTAGCAAGAAGGAGGGTCATCAACTCCGTGGTCGAAGCGGGTAGCAGCAGACATCGATCTTGTAGTCTACCGGAGAGAAGAGGGGAAGAAGCAGTAAATACAATGCAAACATAAACATGACCATGCATAACATGACAATGAGCGGTGTTAGGTGTGCCTTAACGCGGTAGTAGGTGATACCGGTGAAAGGGGGAAACATCCGGGAAAGTATCCCCGGTATTTCGCGTTTTCGGACAGATGAACCGGAGGTGAAATGTTGCAGGTTCACTATGCTAGGGACGCGTGGCAGATGAATGGGTTACGTAACTGGATTCGTCTCGTCGTTCTGAGCAACTTTCATGTACAAAATTTTTCCATCTGAGCTACGATTTATTTTATATTAACTTTAAAAGATTTAATCATTTTTAGAATTTATTTAATTATTTTACATCAACATTTTCCAGAATAGTGTATCTTGGCGTCATCATGGCGTCGGTGATCAACAAAGCGTTATCGGGTCAAACCGACGTGTGGGTCCCATTTGTCATCGATTGTTAACTAACCTAACATATTAATTAACTAACCTAAGTGATTAGGTTAATCTAATCAGGATTAATTAAGTTAATAAATTCTTTAGTTAATTAATTAACTAATATTTTTATTATCGTTATTATTATTTATTTACTTTTATATAAAAGCGTTAGGGGTGGGGCCCCTATGTCATAGGCCCCAAGGGCCATAGTGGGTTCGGGTGCCAGGGGCTTCGAGCAGGCGACTTCAGTCTGAGGCGTTGGGCACAGCCCGAGCGGCGCATGCCTAGGGGCGCCGGGAGGCAGCCGGACTGGCGGTCGCCCGAGGCGGCGTGGGTGAGGCCCGGCCCGGGCGGCGGTGGCGAAGCGGTGGGCACGGCGAGCCCAACCGCGGATGGCGCCGACAAAACAAGGTGGGTCGGCGAGCGGCGACAACCATTGCGGGAGTCACAAGCGGGGCCAGGGGTGGAAGTGGCCCGGACGATGGCGGAACTGAGCGGCTGCAACGGCAGCCGTCGTAGGAAGAGCAGCGGGGTCGCGGGAGGCCGCGGTGATAGGAAGCAGGCGGGTAACGGTGTAGGGCTCGGGCGGCTCCGAGCGGCGCGGCAAGGCAACGGCCGGAGCGGCCATGAGGCGCTGGGCGCGGTGTCTGGCACGGCCATGCGCAGTGAGCGTAAGGCGTAGCCAAAGTCGAGGAGAGAGGACGAGAGGAGGGGCTCACGGTGGCCGTAGGGGTTTTAGCGGCGGGGCATGGGGAGGACGCGGAGGCGACTCGAGCAGCGATGGGGACGAGTAAGCGACAGAGGACAGCGGGAGGCAGTCCGGTGATGGCGTCCGGCGAGGTGGCTCTGAGCGACGGCGATCCGGGGCGGTGGCGTTGGCGTCGACGGGGTCGGGGGCGTGGTCGTCCAGATCCCTATTTGGATCGGGGGAGTGAGGGGAGAGTGGGGGAAGTGGGGATCGGGTTTTTTTAGGGTGGAAAAACAACTTTATTCATGGAATTCCACATTGAGTGGGATACATCTAAGATCATGAGGGGCACCAAACCAAACGTGCCTTCCCGGATCCCTAGATAAACAAAACTTTGCTAACTTTGCAAAAGTATAAGTACAATGGAGCGATGAAGCTTTGATTTATCTCGTGATGATTGCTCCATATGGACGCGTCCATCTCTTACGATGTCGAAACCACTGGCGACGATCGAAGCAACCACAAAATGCTGAATGCCCAAATCCTCGGCGAGGGCTAGTGCCTCCCGACATGCTATAGCTTCTAGACATGCTGGATCAGTTACTCCTTCGATCATGAGAGCCAAGCTGCCCAAAAAATTTCCTTCCTCATCCCTGCAGACTGCAGCAGCACCACCTGTCCTTCCCCTGAATCCTGCATCAACATGGATTTTGCAGTAACCTGTTGGTGATTTCTTGGGCTTCGTATTTCTGGCTATGATCGTCGGCACTCCCCTGCCTTTTTCCTCCTGGCCACCCTTTATTCCTTCTAGCTCCGAGATGAAGCTCATGATAAAACCATGTGTAGCGTGGGGCTTTGGAAGATTGCCTCATGGATGGATTTCCTTCTAGCATACCATATCGACCACAGCGTCACAGCCACCAGGACGAAATCATTGTGGGACATTGAGTCCATTAGAGTGAATAGCCATTGCTTAGCCTTGGGCTCGGTTGTTGATATGATTTTATGTGTTACCTCCTCATTCAACAGGGCCCAGACGCTTCTTGAAGAAGTGCACTCTACGAGGAGTGACGCCACGAGTCCTGGCCCCACATAGACCGCAGGAGGGTGAATCAGACATGTGACGATGCGCCCGCACATCATTAGTCGGCAGTGAGTGTTTAGATAGGCGCCATAAGAACATGCGAACTTTCCCTGGGACCTGAGTTTTCCACAAAAATTTCCATGCTCCTTCCTCAGCTCTTGAGCTAGACGGCCCTGGCCCCTCCTCGAGCCATGCTTCCCTTCTGTTTCTGGTTGCAACAAGCATGTTGTACGCTGATTTTACTGAGAAACACCCGTGCTTTTCATGGTGCCAAGCCCAGAAGTCGGGTATATTGCGAGTGCACAGCGGTATTCCCAATATCACTTGGGCGTCCATTGGCGGGAAGGTAGCTTGCACCAAATCCTTATCACGTTATGAACCACGGTAGAGATGAGTTCGAAACAAGCATAGGTGGGTTCGAGGTCCGGCAAGCATAGGGCCTTTTCATCTCTTCCGTGGCAACCAATTGTGTGTCAGATCTCCGTTGTGCTTCCATTACCAATCCTCTGATGAGCCCTTGCTTGAGAGTATCTCTTCCCTCTACTATTGCTCTCCATACCGGCTTGGGTGACCCCTAACTCGGCATCAAGAAGATCTGTGGTTGGGTAGTAAACACTTTTGAACTCGAGCACTTAGGGTTTGAGGATTACGCAAGAGGCGCCAAGCCTCATGAGCCAAACATAGTCAAATTGAATTGTTGAAGTCTTTGAAACCTAACCCCCATGCTCTTAGGTTGGGTCATAGATTTCGAAACCCAATGAGGTTTGTGTTTCCTTCTTGCTTCCCCACAGAACTTTCTAATGAGCATGTTTAGGTGTTCACAAAGCCCTCTAGGGAGTTTAAAACAGGACATAGAAAACCGGCACCGCTTGGGCCACCGCCTTCACTAGCACTTCCTTCCCACCATAGACAGCGTTTGCTCTATCCACCCTTGGACCTTGCTCCTAGCGGTCCTTAAGATATTTGAAAGCCCCATATTTTGAACTACCAATATCTGAAGGCTTCCCTAAGTACTTCTCGTTGTGTGTTTCATTAGGAACGTTGAGTGTATCCTTTATTTCCTGTCTCACCGCATCTGGCACCCCTTTGCTGAAAACAGTGATGACTTTGAGTAGTTGATGCGCTGCCCGGTTACTTGACAATATGTGTCTAGTACTTGGTTCACCTCATTTGCCCCCACACCGTTTGCCTTGAAAAACAGCAGGCTGTCATCAGCAAATAGAAGATGGCTCAGTGGTGGCGCCGTTGGAGCTACCTGTAGGCCATGCAAGTCTGATGACTCACTCTTTGATTTTAACAGGCACGAAAGGCCGTCTGCTACTAACAAGAACAAGTATGGAGAGATTGGGTCCCCTTGTCTGATACCCCTTGAAGGAATAAACTGTTGCGACCTCTTCCCATTGAACAAAACCGAAAATTTGACTGTTGTGACCAAGCTCATAACAATGTTCACCCATCTCTCTGTAAAACCCAACTTGATCATGATTGCTCTTAAATAATTCCACTCAACCTGTCATAGGCCTTCATCATGTCAAGTTTGGTAGCCTTGAGATTGATGTTTTTTGCTTTGTTTCTCTTCATGAAATGCAAACACTCGTAAGCCGTGATAATGTTGTCTGTAATCATCCTGCCAGGTACAAAAGCTGACTTTTCTTCCGAGATTATGTCAGGGAGCACTTGTTTTAATCTGTTAGAGATCACCTTTGATGCTATTTTATATAACACATTACACAAACTGATGGGTCGAAATTGAGATAGGAGAGTTGGGTTTTTTACCTTTTGTAGGAGTACCAACAAAGTTTCATTTATACACTCAGCCGACTCCGTTCCTTCTACTATCCTTAGAACTATCGCTGTCACGTCACCTCCACATGTATCCCAATGATGTTGGAAAAAGTGTGCCGGGAAGCCATCTGGACCCGGTGACTTGATCGGGAACATCTAAAAGCAGTGACTTTCACTTCGTCTTGGCTATAAGGTGCATTCAGTAGTTCATTCATGGCTTCTATCACTTTGACCGGGACTGTGTCGAGCACTTGATCCATATTATGAACACCCTCAGATGTGTACAGATTTTGGTAAAAATTAGTAGCCATGGATTCCATCTCTGCCAAATTTTCAGTTAACTGGCCATCTGGTCTCTCCAACGTTTTTATTTGATTTTTCCTCCTTCTCCTGCTAGCCCTGAGATGGAAGAAGTACGTATTCTTGTCGCCATGCATCAACCATTCCAACCTCGCCCTCTGTCTCCACAATATTTCTTCCCTGTGGTAAAGCTCTGTCAATTTTTCCACTATTTTTAATTCAGTATGAGATGGACCAAATCTGCCTTGGATCAAGCGTAACTCCTGTAGTTCTGCTTTCAGATGTTGGATCTCGTGCCTGACATTACCAAAGTGGTCTTTGTCCCATCGAGCCAGGTCCCACAACAGCGACTGGAGTTTGTTGTTTAGGCTGGCCACCGAACCCCCCTCTGTCCACGCCCATGCAGCTGGTTCCAGGGTGGGGTCCCGCTCCCATGCAATCTCATATTTGAAAGAGCATGGGGCCCTTTTGCATCGTTCCCATGCACGTAGCTAACAAAAGAGGGCAGTGATCACTCGCTGCTGCTGCCGTGCAATGTTCCAGCGCTGATGGAAAGGCTATCGACCACGCCGGGTTCGCAACCCTCTGTCGAGTCGACTCTAGTGTAAGTGCCACTGCAACCTTTCTCTCAAGCGCCCGGTCAGCCCCTACATATCCTATGTCCGTGAGACCGCATGTGTCGAGAACATCCCCGAAAGCGTCCATCACGGGCCTGGCTGCGGCTACCCACTCCGTCATGCTCATGGCCATGCAAAACCTCGTTGAAATCCCCCACAACTAGCCATGGTACATCATTAGCTCCCACAATTCCCCTCAGTGTGTCCCAAGTTTTATATGTCTCATTCAATTGGGCTTCACCATAAACAAAAGTCACCCTTGTTTTAACTTCAAACCATCTCATCAATAACAACATCAATGTGATACTTTGAATAACCAACAATTTCAAGCTTTATTTCATCGTTCCAAAAGATTCCAAGGCCGCCACTTCTACCCGAGCTACTAAGCTGCAAAACTTTTATTAAAACCTAACGAGCCAACCATGTTTTCAACTCTCGTACCCTCTATCCGAGTTTCAAGGATGCAAAGTACAGAGGGGCATCCGCTTCGTCAAAGCCACAGCTCTGGGCTGTCAGCGGGTTTGCCAGCCCGCGATAGTTCCAACATAATAGACTCATTGCGCTTGGCGCGACTTTGGGGCCCGCGAAATCGCATCAAGGTTTTTGTTCAGTCCACTAGTCCTCCCACTATTTTTGTCGTTGGTTATCACGTCGGTTTTGTTCCTCTTGAGCCTCGCTTCGCAGATGGGCTTCTTTGGAATCTCGGTGGCAGCGAGTTGTTGTGTTGATGATTCTGGAGCAGCCGGCATCATAAGTGACGAGTCTGAGATCGCCAGCGCGGCTCCCCTTTTCCTGTTTCTTTCTATATCCTCCATTGAGATGTCTTGCTCTCGTTTGTTCTACTTTGTCTCCCGTGCGTTAGCGATGTAGATGTGGATCCACGACCTCGGCCTCTGCCGGATCGGCCATTGCCTCTTCCACCCCTAGATCCCGAGCCCTCATTCGCTCCTCTCCCTTCGCTTTGGCCCTATGCGGTCCCTTGACCCGAAGTAGGCTTTTATATCCTTGAAAAATAGATCCTTGGGGGCATGAACTCCATCCCCACACTCTTTATAGAGGTGTCTGAGATAACCACACACCGCACACCAATCTGGTAGTCGTTCATACTTCACCCTGAATATCTCTCTCTGCATTGTTTCCTTCTTCTTCACCACCAACGACACTGCATTCTTCAAGGGTTTGGTAATATCTATCTTGACCCGAACTCTGGCAAAGTTCCCTTCAAAATCCTGAGACATTGGCTAAGCGTATATGAATTCACCCACGGTTGAAGACAGAGCCTTGATTTTTGAGAAGAAACCATCGGGGAAGTCATCGATCTGAATCCATATCTCAATCTTGGTGAGATCAATCGTCGAAGGTTTTGTGTAGCCGTCATATGGTTCCAAAACCACAGCCCTGCCCTTGAACGACCATGGCCCGTCTTGCATCACACGTTCCCAGTCTCCCAAGCATGCAAACTGCAGCATGTATAGATTGTCCTCGAGCGGTCTGATTTTCACATCCTTGGCCATGTCCCAAGCCGCCCTCATGTTCCTAAAAAACCAGAATTGGCTATAGGTTCGATCCGTGTGAACCCTAGCTATTGCCATCCAGCGGGTCACCTCCGCCGGTAATTCCTCGTCTTCGATCACCACATCTTGGAGATCGGCCTCCTTGAGGCCAAGCTCTTCCATCATTGCCTCCAAGTCAGACGTGAACCCACCCGATCCAGAAGCAGCATCAACCATAGTTCTCTTGCCCTAGAGTTGATGAACCATGGCAGAAATATCCCAGAGATCCCTGTTCCACCGCCAGAAGCGGGCCCGAGGACCCCGATCGACGCCGGCGATAGAGGTAGGGGAGGGGGAGAGGACGATCTCTACGTGGGGGCGAAAACAATCGCCGCCGCCGAGAGGATTTGAAACCCTAACGAGAAGGGACTAAACCGCTACGCACGGCAATTACCAACTGGTTAGACGCGCCAAGTGGGTGGTGAGATCGGGTGAGGATTAGGGTTCGGGGAGGTGGCCTTGTAGGCCAGATAGGGGGTGGCTAGGCTGGCCGGTTAGCCCAGTGTGTGTGGGGGGGGTCTTTTTCTTTTTGCTTTCTGTTTTATTCTTTTCTTTTTACTTATTTTTCCTTTCTTTGTTTCTCGTTATTTCCAATATACATTAGTTTTAGTAAAATATAAAATTAGTTCCTAAAATAGTGTTACTACATATTCTAATGCCACAAAAACTTGGGCAACTAGATAAAATAGTTTAATATTTTATTAATCGTAAAAGTCATTTAATTAGCTGTTTTGCTATTGTTTTATTTACTTTGGGACAATCAAACACTTCCAAAGAGGTTGGTTTCTCCACCATAATCACATATGCATTATTTGGCTCACCCCGAACATTTTAGTTTTAACATTTGAAAACATATATTGTTTGCTTGATTTCGAATTTTAATTTGAATCGGTTTCGAACTAACGCGAGATTAGCAAGAGTAATCAAAGTGACGTGGCACCATTAGCAAAGGATCACTATAGCTTAATTATCCGGGCGTCACATGAGTGGAGGTCGGGATCGCGCGATGGTTAACTCCTACCAACCCTTCCCCTAGGAGCATGTGTAGTAGTACTTTGCTTCGAGGGCTAATAAACTTTTGCAATAAGTATATGAGTTCTTTATGAGTAATGTGAGTCCATGGATTATGTGCACTCTTACCCTTCCATCATTGCTAGCCTCTACGGTACCGTGCATTGCCCTTTCTGACCAGAGTTGGTGCAAACTTTGCCTATGCATCCAAACCCCATGATACGATGCGCTCTATCACACATAAACCTCCTTATATCTTCCTCAAAACAGCCACCATACCTACCTATTATGGCATTTCGATAGCCATTCCGAGATATATTGCCATGCAATTTTCCACCGTTCCGTTTATTATGACACACTCCATCATTGTCATATTGCTTTTGCATGATCATGTAGTTGAAATCGTATTTGTGGCAAAGCCACCTTTATAATTCTTTCACATGTCTCTCTTGATTCATTGCACCTCCGGTACACCACCGGAGGCATTCATATAGAGTCATATTTTGTCCTAAGTATTGAGTTGTAAGTAAATAAAAGTGTGATCATCATCATTATTAGAGCATTTTCCCGGTGAGGAAAGGATGATGGAGACTATGATTCCCCACAAGTTGGCATGAGACTCGGACTTTATGAAAAATAAAAGAGGCCAAAGAAGCCCAAATAAAAAAAGAGGCCAAAAAGCCCACCAAAATAAAATAAAATGAGAGAAAAGGAGAGAAGGGACAATGTTACTATCCTTTTTCCACACTTGTGCTTCAAAGTAGCTCCATGATCTTCATGATAGAGAGTCTCCTATGTTGTCACTTTCATATACTAGTGGGAATTTTTCATTATAGAACTTGGCTTGTATATTCCAATGATGGGCTTCCTCAAAATGCCCTAGGTCTTCGTGAGCAAGCAAGTTGGATGCACACCCACTTAGTTTCTTTTTGATGAGCTTTCATACATTTATAGCTCTAGTGCATCTGTTGCATGGCAATCCCTACTCCTCGCATTGACAACAATTGATGGGCATCTCCATAGCCCGTTGATTAGCCACGTCAATGTGAGACTTTCTCCCTTTTTGTATTCTCCACACAACCTCCATCATCATATTCTATTCCACCCATAGTGCTATATCCATGGTTTACGCTCATGTACTGCATGAGGGTTGAAAAAGCTGAAGCGCATTAAAAAGTATGAACCAATTGCTTGGTTGAAACCGGGGTTGTGCATGATGGGAGTATTTTGTGTGACGAAAATGAAGCATAGCCTAACTATATGATTTTGTAGGGATAAGCTTTCTTTGGCTATTTTATTTTGATAAGACATGATTACTTTGTTAGTATGCTTGAAGTATTACTATTTTTATGTCAATATGAGTTTATCTTGAATCATTTGGATCTGAACATTCATGCCACGATAAAGAGAATTACATTGAGAAATATGCTAGGTAGCATTCCACATCAAAAATTCTGTTTTATCATTTACCTACTCGAGGACGGGCAGGAATTAAGCTTGGGGATGCTTGATGCGTCTCCAACGTATCTATAATTTTGGGACTAACCTATTAAGGAGGCCCAGTCCATATTGCTGTTTTTTTGCCTATTTCAGTGTTTCGAAGAAAAGGAATATCAAACGGAATGAAACCTTCGGGAGAGTTATTTTTGGAACAAATGCAATCCAGGAGACTTGGAGTAGACGTTAGGGAAGCATCGAGGAGGCCACGAGGGTCCAGGGCACGCCCTACCCCCTGGGCGCGCCCCTACCCTCGTGGGCCCCTCGTGGCTCCCCGACCGACTTCTTTCGCCTATATATATCCATATACCCGAAAACATCCGGGAGCACCATAGATCGGGAGTTCCGCCACCGCAAGCCCTCTGTAGCCACCAAAACCTCTCGGGAGCCTGTTCAAGGCACCTGCTTGGAGGAATCCATCCCCGTGGCCATCTTCATCATCCGGTGCTCTCCACACTACAAAAAATATACTTCCGTGATGATACATGTTTGTCACACAGAGGTCGTGTTTTTGTCATGCATGTACATCCATGACAAATTTGTGACAGAATCAAGATAGTCATACCTGTGTTGTCGTAGAAGTGTTCCATTACATTACCAAAATTATCATCACGGAAGTGTCCACTTCCATGACGATAAATCACGCGTCACAGAACTGCTTTCGTCAAGGGTGACCGACACGTGGCATCCACCGTGACGGAACGCCGTTAAGCTATCGGGTCGGGTTTTGGATCCGATAACCCGTTAACAGCCCCGACCAATGGGAATTTCCCACATGTAAAATCATCATTGGATGGAGGAAACACGTGTCGGCTCACTGTTGGGACAAATGTCATCCGCTCATTGGACCAAAGGCGCCTATGATATGGTGACATGTGGAACGGCCCAACAGAGGCCCATTCCTGTGAAAAGGCCGGCCCGTTTGACTTGGTCAAAAGGTGGCGGGCCGGCCCACGGAAAGCCTGTTAACGGCCTGTTCGCATATAGCCCATTTACAGCCCGCTAACCTAGGGCCCATTAGGCCCTATCCAAATTTGGCCCAGTAGTGTCATCTGGGCCGTCCAATATAATTCAGCCCATTTTAACTTCCGGCCCATGTGTGGCCCATGACTTCTTTCGGCCCATATGAGGACCTTTGCAACTCTTGGCCCATTAACGGCCCGTGGTGAAACTGGCCCGTAATGAATAGTGTATCACTTTACACCCATTAACGGCCCGTTACTCCATTGGGTCGTTTCCAGCCCAAGTTATCTTTCGGCCTTCTCAGGGCCCATTGATTCTTGGGCTCATTTGCAGCATTCGGTTACATACGGCCCGTTACTGTCATTTTCTGCTTGTGGGCCAAATTCAGCCCGTCGTTACAGTCGGCCCGTTTGCGGACCGTTAATACATTGGGCTGTTTTCATGTCAAAAAAATCCGTTGGCCTGTTTTCATAGAGTTATCAAATACGGCCTATTAACGGCTCGTTATGGTCCACGAATAGTACGACCCATGATTGGCGAAATGATGATACGCCCCATAGAAGACCCATGGATCCTACGGCCCGTATGAGGCCCATGGATAGTACGACCCGTAGAAGGCCCATGGACCCTACGGCCCGTAGAAGGCCCATTGATCCCGAAGGCCCGTATAGAGGGCCGATGGATCCTACGGCCTGTATAGAAGGCCAATGGTCCTACGGCCGAACGAAGGCCCATGGATCATACGGCCTGCAGGAGTGAAAGTGCAACTATCCCTAGGTGGTTTTGGTAATTCATAACAACATATAGCTCATTCAGCTAATGCTATTCCAAGACTATTATTTCAGGAAAGCTCAAGGAATGGCATGGCATGGATGATGAAAGTGGATCCTCAAAATACTAAGGACAAAGGATTGGCTCAAGCTCAAAAGCTCAAGACTCTTCATTTTATATTTTAGTGATCCAAGATCACATTGAGTCTATAGGAAAAGCCAATACTATCAAGGAGGGATGAGGTGTTGTAATGAGCCTCTTGCTTCATGTGCTTTGTGATATGCTCCAAAACCCTCAACTACTTTCCCACATCCACAAATGACCTAAACCCAAAGCCAAAATCGGTCACACCGATTCTTCCTATCCGGCGCCGCCGATTCCAAAAGTCATAGCCACTGCCACAAACCCTAAGCAAATCGGTCTTACCGATAGGCATCTCGGTCTCACCGAAATGGGATTGTAATCACTCTGTTTCCCTTCGTAACGTTTCGGTCTAACCGAAGTGAGCGATCGGTCCCACCGAGATTGCAATGTAAACTCTCTGTTTCCTTTTTGTAACATTTCGGTCTCACCGAAAAGAGCAAATCGGTCCCACCGAGTTTACCTGACCAACTCTCTGGAAAGCTTATTACCAAATCGGTCTCACCGAGTTTGTGTAATCGGTCTTCCCGAGATTACGTTATGCCCTAACCCTAACTGAATCGGTCTCACCGAGATGCATGTCGATCCACGAAAATCACTAACGGTCACTAGGTTTACTAAATCGGTCCGACCGAGTCTATTGAATCGGTCCCACCGAGTTTGGTAAAATGTGTGTAACAGTTAGATTTTGTGTGGAGCCTATATATACCCCTCCACCTCCTCTTCATTCGTGGAGAGAGCCATCAGAATGAACTTACACTTCCAACTTACTATTTCTGATAGAGAGCCACCTACTCATGTGTTGAGGCCAAGATATTCCATTCCTACCATATGAATCTTGATCTCTAGCCTTCCCAAGTTGCTTTCCACTCAAATCTTCTTTCCACCAGATCCAAAACCTTTGAGAGAGAGTTGAGTGTTGGGGAGACTATCATTTGAAGCACAAGAGCAAGGAGTTCATCATCAACGCACCATTTGTAACTTCTTGGAGAGTGGTGTCTCCTAGATTGGCTAGGTGTCACTTGGGAGCCTCCGACAAGATTGTGGAGTTGAACCAAGGAGTTTGTAAGGGCAAGGAGATCGCCTACTTCGTGAAGATTTACCGCTAGTGAGGCAAGTCCTTCGTGGGCGACGGCCATGGTGGGATAGACAAGGTTGCTTCTTCGTGGACCCTTCGTGGGTGGAGCCCTCCGTGGACTCGTGCAGCCGTTACCCTTCGTGGGTTGAAGTCTCCATCAACATGGATGTACGGTAGCACCACCTATCGGAACCACGCCAAAAACATCCGTGTCTCCAATTGCGTTTGAATCCTCCAAACCCTTCCCTTTACTTTCCTGCAAGTTGCATGCTTTAATTTCTGCTGCCTATATACTCTTTGCATGCTTGCTTGAATAGTGTGGTGATTGCTTGACTTGTCCTAAAGTAGCTAAGATCTGCCAAACTCTAAAATTGGGAAAAGGTTAAGTTTTTATTGGTCAACTAGTCTAATCACCCCCCTCTAGACATACTTCAAGGTCCTACAAGTGGTATCAGAGCTTTGGTCTCCATTTTCTTTGATTTCCATAGCTTTTGGTGGTCATAGCCTTGGTTTCACAACCTAGGAGAGTATGGCATCTAGCGAGGGAAATTATCACCGTAGAGGTCCTTACTTTGATGGTACTAATTTTGCTAGTTGGAAGCATAAGATGAAAATGCATATTCTCGGACATAACCCCGCCATTTGGGCAATTATTTGTATTGGCTTGCAAGGTGAATTTTTCGATGGGAGAGAATCGAACCGTGAAACTAATGTGGAAGAATTGAAGATGCTGCAATACAACGCTCAAGCTTGCGATATCATCTTCAACGGATTGTGCCCCGAAGAATTCAACAAAATCAGCCGTCTTGAGAATGCAAAGGAAATTTGGGATACTTTGATTGATATGCATGAAGGTACCGTATCCTTCAAGGAATCCAAGTTGGATGTGCTCCAAAGTCAGCTTGACAAGTTCAAAATGAAGGATGGTGAAGGTGTCCCTGAAATGTACTCTAGGCTTCCTCTTATCACAAATGAGATTGCCGGCTTAGGGAGTGAAGAGATGACCGACAAATTCATCATCAAGAAGATCCTAAGAGCATTGGATGGAAAGTATGATACCGTATGCACATTGATTCAAATGATGCCAAACTACAAAGATCTCAAGCCAATAGAAGTCATTGGAAGAATTGTTACTCATGAGATGTCACTCAAGGATAAGGAGGAACTTCACAACAAGTCAAGTGGTGCTTACAAAGCCTCATGTGAAGCCCCCACATCATCAAGTGAGAAACAAACCTTCAATGAAGAATTGAGCTTAATGGTGAAAAACTTCAACAAATTCTACAAGAGTAGAAGCAAAGAAAGAAGCTCCAAGTCAAGATCTTACAATGACAAGAGATCTTCTAGTCGAGAGCGCAATTGCTACAACTGTGGGAGACCCGGACACTATTCCAATGAGTGTACGACACCCTACAAAAGAAGAGAAGACTCTCCAAGAAGAAGGAGCAAAAGAGAAGAATCACCACCAAGAGAGAGGAGGAGTAGAGATGATCGTTATGAACGAAGACCCTCACGGAGAAGCAAGGATTCGGAAAGGAAGGACAAGTCATCAAGGAGCTACACAAAATGAAGACATCAAGCTCATGTTGGTGAATAGGTATCCGGCTCCGACTCTGACAATCACTCCAAGAGAAGCTATCACTCCGACTCCGAATATACTCAAGATGAAGGTGTTGCCGGTCTAGCACTTGTGTCAACCAACTCCTACGACATATTTGATTCACCAAATGAAGGTGTTGGAATATGCTTCATGGCCAAAGGTCCAAAGGTAACACATCCTGTGTATGTTGATTTCAATAGTGATGAAGATGACTTGCTTGTGGATGATGATTTACTTGTTGACAACTCTAGTGATGAATACTATGATGAAATGTCAATTAATCATGCTAATCAAGATAAAACGAATGACAATGATAAGGAGAAGATTGAGCTTCTAACTAAAGAACTAAACACTCTTAAGTTAGCTCATGAAACCATCTACGAAGATCATCGAGAACTTTTAAGGGCTCATGAGAAGTTACGCTTTGAAAAGCTCAATCTTGAGCAAGAGCATGAGTTCTTAAAAGCAATCAATGATGATCTCCGCAAGAAAAGTTCTTCTTACATTTCCAAGCGTTTACTCTTATCTACTTACATGCCTCAAGTCAAGTCTAGTAACAAGTACAAGAAAGATACTTCCTCTAGTAGTAACAATAATAATGGCAAATCCAATATTGTTGCTTCTAGTAGTTCTCTTGATTCCACTAATGATTCTCTTAGCCAAGTTACACTTGAGCAAGAAAATAGCTTATTGAAGGGAATTATAGAGAAAGGTGTTTACAAGAGCCTTGCCGGGAGTAAGCAATTCAAGGAAATTGTGCGCAAGCAAGGAAGGCACCGGAAGAATCAAGGTGTTGGTTTTGAACGAAAGTTCAATGCCAATGGAGTTGAGTGGGAAGAAGATCAATACCCCAAGACGAAGTTTGTTCCTCAACAAGAGAAGTATGATCCTACTTCCTTCAAGGGAACACAAGCTCAAGATGATCTTCCACCACAAGACCACATGAACAAAGGCAAGGACAAGCTTCAAGAAGAGATTGATGCATTTGAAGAAGCACCTAAAGCCTCGTTCAAGTGGGTTCCCAAGACTACGTCAAGTTCTACTTCATCAAGTACAACTACAACTCCAAGGATTCCCATCAAGATGATGTGGATCTCGAAGAAGAAGAACTAGAGAGTTCTTGAGGGTGACTCCACCAACACTCTTCACTCATATCATTATGGCAAGAACAAGTGCAATCAACTTCCACATCTTGCACTAGTTCAAGGAGTCACAAACCCTCATGTTGGTAAGGCAAGGGACAAGGTAACCTAATGATTTCATGGACATCATCTTGTGTGTGCATCACTCTATGTCTATGGATATTCTTGTTTGTTCCTTGTGGGACTAACCCATGTAGGTAAGTTTAAAGTGCAACTCACTCCAAAGGATTGCTCCAAATGATCTACATCAACATTGAGCATCTACATCTTCAACACCTACATGAAGTCATCATCGACAAAACCCAAGGTTAGTTCATCCCTCCAAGGGGGGATCTCACATCTAGGGGGAGCTTAACTCTAAGAATTGAGTCAAAGCAACTCTAATGGTGTGAACACATCAATGCATTATGTAAAAGTGGTAACCCCACTTGAGCTTAAACGATGAGTATGACCTATGATCAAATGTTCTCATTTGACTCCTAAGTCAATATACTCATATATAGATGACCTAGTCATCGCCCATTGCTTGATAGATGCTAGAATTGGTTGTGCATGCTTTGCCACATATTTCATTTGCCATCTTATTGTGTGAGCATGTTGGTGCCTCACGGCTTTCAAATATCGCCAGTTGGGTTTGGGGCTCCTCGAGCCAGGCTGCGGGCCAAGCGGAGGGGTCGGCAATGTGCGGCACCTTGCGCTCCTGCATCCGCCGGATCATCGGTGTGGTCACCGGACCCCTCGCCGGCCCCTGTGCTAGCGGCCCCGGCGGCCCCTTCACCGACGGGCTCCTCCGTGCCGGTCCCTCCCTCAAAGAGCGGCATGGCGTCCCAAGATTACTCGGCCGCCCTCCGCCGGGCGGCCTCAGCCTCCATCGGGTCCCCAAGGAGAGGATCTGAAAGCAAGGAGGAAAAGAGATAGTCGAGCAAATGCCCAGGAGAAGGAAAAGGGAGATCAGCGAGATCCAAGGGAAAGTTCTCGACAAGGAGGCTCACCGGCGCTTGGTTCTGTGGTCACGGGCTCCACCACCAGGGGCTCGCCGGTCCCACCCCTTGCCGGGGACCCTTTCCTTGTCGGAGACGGCTCCCACACCGGGGAGTCGGCCCTCGGTGGTGTAGTCGAGGCCGATGACACCTCATCATCGGCCTCCGGCTGCTCCTGGTAGGTCCGCTCTTCTCCTGTGTACAAAAGAGCCGATGATCAAGATATTGGCAAAAGAAGAAGCGACCTTGCGCGCCCTGCGACAGGGAGTGGATTGAAGCACTCACGCTGGGGGCTGTGCTGGGAGCTGCTGCGAGAAGGGACCGGGTCCGTCAAAGTGGTCTCAGACGTATCTTCTGCTACCACGGCAGGATCGTCTTCGATGTTGACCACGGGGACCTTGGCCCTCTTCGCCGCTCTCTCCGCCAAAGTCCTGGTACAAGGCAGGAGTTTGGAGAAAAACAGATTAGATATAAGACAAACAATAATAAAGATCGAGAGAAGGACAAGCACGGTGCGAAGAAAGCCTTACTCCCCCTCCTCCTCCTCCTCCTCGTCGTCGTCGGAGCTCAGCGCGGAGAGGTCGAACTCCGGTACCCTCTCGGCACGACGTGGTGGAGGGGTGGCTCTCTCGCGCTTGCCGAGGGCTCTGGCAGGTCAGCGTGGCGGCCGGAAGACCCGCCTCGGTTGCAGCTGCGGCACTGGGATCCGCCATGCTGCGGTACCGCCATGATAGAAACGTGTCCCACGGCGCCGCAGCTGCTGGGCGGCCTGTTCTCCGCCAGCTCGACCCGACCGGAGGCGCCTTCTCGACGGAATGGGGCTGCGCTGTGGGCTCGCTGCGGCGGTCGCTCAAGACGGCTGGCGCTCGCGCCCTCGGGCGGACTCGCCCGTCCGGCCTCGACCTCCCCTTCGCTTCGCCTTCCCGGCTAAGCGCTTCCGGCGGCAAGGCTTGCCCATTGCTGCGGCGTCTGCCTCCACCAGCGTGAATCCAAACTTCGCCCGCTTGCGGCCTCATTCGGCCGCCTCTTCGGCCCGGCTAGCAATATACGCTAGCTCTTCGGCAGTGGTGGCGCGGGTGAGGAGTTTCTGCTCATCGGAGTTGACTGCCACCTCCAACAAGTCATCAAAGAATTGTTGCACGACCTCGGCAGCAGGCTCTATCCAGTTCGCATTTATCCCATGCGAGTCACACTCTGGCATCATTGCGCAGATGCGATCGCGCTGGGAATTGTTGCACAAGGGGATGACACCTTGCGCCAACTGGAACCACTCTGGATGATTGGGATCATGCTTGAACATCTCCCTCAGCATCGCGCCAAGCTCCGTGACCGTGAAGTTGAAGTTGAGGCCTGGGCGCAGCCTCATGAAATCTGTCGGGCCGCTGAACTGCCAGGCAGGCCGCCCCCTCGCTTGCTTGGAGGGCGTCTGGCGACGAAGGAAATCCGCGCCAACCGCCCCTGTGGTGAGTCCGGCATGCCTGAGCCGGAGGATTCGGGTGGTGGCAATCGTCAGCTTGGCATCGTCCGACGACAGAGCGCTCCAGTCGTTGCCGCGCACCACCCGAGTCTTGCGCAGCTCGGTGAACGACGGCGGGTTGTCGTCACAGATCAACACCACTCCGCCCTCCACTCGTCCCACTTGCTGCGGAGTTCGCCCGACAAGTACACTTCCTTCATACCCATCCGGGAGGTCCAGGCGATTCCGGCGCCGGCTCCCCTTTCTCGCCCGAGGGGAGAAATAATGCGGAAGAGGGCCACATTGGGAGGATACCAACGAAGTTCTCGCGAGAGATGTCGAAAACCGCCATTGTCGAACGGCGTTGGGGTGAAGTCAAACAGATGAAACCGTAGGTGTTCATGATATCGCAAAAGAAATCGGAAAAAGGTGGGCGAGCCCTTGAGAAGAACACATGGAAGAAGTAGTACCCTCGGGTACTTCTTCGATTGGAAACCTCCGCGAAATCACCGTGTGCGCGGATGCGCACGCGTTCCGTCGACGGAAGAGGTAAAACTCCGCCCGCAGCGCCTCGAGTAAGCTTCGGGGAAAAGAGCACTGCTTCTTACCTGCGCCTCGAGCTCCGGCGCCTCGGCGATTTCGCGGCCTTCGCAGCCTTCAGCCTTTCCTAGCCTTCCGGCTTCGGAGCCATGATGAGGGAGGCGAAGCGACGGCGACGACGGGCGGCGGCGCTGTTTTCCTCTCAATCCAGGGACGGGGGGGCGGCGGAGCTTTCGGAGGAAGGAGGCGCAAGTGGCGGAAGTGGGGAACGGCCGGTTCCCTCGCTTATAAGCGGGGATCACGAACATTACGCATTTCGGAATTAAGTATTGACCACGTTCTCTCCCGACGCCGCAATCGGCGTGTGCTGCTTGGGGAGCGGTGTGGCTGGAGCCCGTTGCTGTAGGCGGACCTGTGCCACAGCGTGCCGTGCACCTTGTTTTGGGCCCGCCCAACAACGCTTCGGCACCGTGTATGGCCCAGGCCCGGGGGCTCCTGTCGGTGTACTAAAGTAGGGGGTACCTTAGTACCCCAAACTTGTGCACATGCAGTCACAGCACCCCCGTGGCAAGGCTTGCCGGACGTCCGGCAAGGCTCTCCACCACTCATTACTGCCATTCAAGAACAAAGTACTAGCCAAGAACACGAAGGCCCCGGCAAGAGGAGCTTGCCGGGAAGGCCAACCAGGGCAACATCAAAAGACTTGCCGCGGCGCCCCGCACGCCCCGGCAAGGCCTGGCGGCCGGCAAACTTGCCGGCACAGCAAGAACAGGGCCGCGGCAAGGCACTTGCCGCGACAAGACTGCCACCCGGACTCCAGCAGCGCCCAGCGGCGTGTCGTCGCAAAGGCCATCCCAAGGGCACGTGGCGAGGCGCTACGCAGCCATGCGGAGCGAGGTGGCGAACGGAGTCGACAGAGGTGCCATCGTGGCAACGGTGGCTCACTTAACGGTCACCCCTCACTGCCTTTGTTAGGGCGGCCGGACGGGCATTTAATGCCCTTGTCCCCTGCCGTCAGAAGTAGGTAGGGGCATTGTTGTGCACTGTTGTACCAACCTACGCTTTTACGTTTCTACCCCCTCTTCCTACGCTGCCACCTGTGGGTACCCCCTTCGGACTATAAAAGGGAGGCCCATGCGCACGTAGAAGGGTTCGGTCCATCGACACCCACACCACCACCATATGCTGCGCACGCCGAGCTAGATCCAATAACAACACAAAGCAGCGAGAGGTGTTATCTCTCCGGAGAGCCCAAGCTGGGTAAAGATGCCGTCTCCCGCGTGCGCCCGACCTCGATCTGCTCTGCGCGCGACCGCCGCTCCCTTGCCGAACCAGAAGGGGCCCCCAGTGCCCCATAGGTGCTCGAGGCCGCAGAGGAAAGCGGCCACAGCATCTTTAGCGCGCCGAGCGAAGTAGCGTCGAGGTCGTGAGCATCTGATCCGGTCTCCACGCACGCTGCATCAACGTCATCGTCAACATGCCACCGAGGAAGAAGCCCTCGGAGGTGGCCGCACCGCTCACGCCGGTTCGCCACCACCGCCGAGCAACGGGCGGCGGGGACGGACGCCCATGGAGGAGCGAGCGCCACGGTGGATCTCGTGTCGCCACTAGATCCAAAAACAAGGCCCCACAAGCATCGGCGACCGAGCAGACGCCGCACCCCTCCCAGGAGGTGCAAGGTCAACAACGCCCCGGTGCTCCTAGCACCGTACTCACGTTGGAACAAGGCCAACATGGTGGGTCGTGGGACGCCCGAGGTCAGCATGCACGCCCGCATGTTGGCGCGAGTGAGATCTGATCGCCAGACGGGTGTGGTGCCTCCCAATCCGCTTGGGAGTCCAAGCACCTCCGCGCCGCGCCGTTCATCACCACCGCCGCCTAAGACAGAGAGGAAGGCCGGCCGGGCCAACTGCTTAGACTTCCCTCGGCGCCGCACAAGATCGACGATCGGAGGATGGCCATACACAGCCTCATCGGCCGCTTAACGGCGATAAGCCCGGCGACGAAGGCGTCAAGGCCCGTCAAGCGCGCCGGCGCGAGCCGGCGCCGACAGACGCTGGGGTGCCGCTTCAGACACTCCCAACCCCAAAGGCCGAGATCGCCACCGCGGACCAACTTGACGCCGACTCCACCGCGTCATCGGACCCGCGAACTCGCCGCGATCAACGCCACGTCCTCCAAGAACGGCAACACGAAGACGCTCGTACCCGCATCGAGCGCCGGAGAGAAGCGCGACGTCAATCTGACCAGCGCGCTGGGCCCGCTGTCGACGCACACGCAGCCGGAGAACCAGGCGACTTGCCGTACGCGGCAGGTTGCCCTGCGCTCACCCGCGAAGGCGGCAAGTCCAAAGGGTTAAAACCAAAATTTCAAGCCGACGTGCGAGAAGTATGACGGCAGATACACCGTCGGAGTTCCTCAAAGATCTACACCATCGCGGTGCAGGCTGCCGGAGGCGCGACGAGAAGATCCTCGCCAACTACTTCCCACGGTACTCAAGCCCAACGCCGATCTTGGCTCATGCACTTGCCGGACGGCTCCATCTCCTCATGGGCGGACTGTGCCATCGGTTTGTCGGTGCCTTCACGGGTGGCCACAAGCCTCATGGCTGTGAAAGTGACCTCCACTTGCTCGCCCGAAGGAGGGGGAGCCCTCCAAGTATATACAAAGATTCAGCCAGGTGCGCAACATCTCGACGTCCACCCCCGCCGCGGTTATTAGCGCGTTTCATCAGAACGTGCGTAACCGCAGGATGAGGGAGGAGATGGCGATGTGCAAGATCAGAGACGTCAGCGAGCTTTACACTCTGGCCGACAAGTGTGCATGAGCTGAGGAGGAGGAAAATCCCTGAGAGATTGCGGAGCGAAGGATCGACAATGAGGATGCCGCCCGGCAAGGAAGAACCGGAGGCGAGTAATAGGAAGAGGAAAGCTAAGGATGTGCTAGCTGTTGAGCATTCCAAGAACGGAGGCGGCTCCGACAAGGCCAAGACCGACGATTCCGGTGAGGCTGTAGCAGTCGCCGACAAGCAGGACGGCTCCGGCAAGCGTTATTGCAAGATCCACCGCACCAAAGGCCATGACCTCCAAACCTGCAAAAAAGTAGAGCAGATGGCGGAGCTGCAAAAAGCAGAGTATGAGCGACGCGATAAGGAGAGAAGCCCAGGAGGTGGCGGAGGATCGGCAAGAAGCTTCCCGCCTGGGGACTTCAGCGGCAAGGCTAAGCCGCGGCAAGGAGACAGGCCTCCCCGCGGCCGCGACAAGGACGAAGGTGAAGATGAAGATGAAGAGATGGAGGAAGATGAGACCGATGATCAGGAGTTTCAGAAGGCGACAGAAGTGTTGTGCATCGACGGCGGCGCCTCGCACACCTTGCACCGCCAACTCAAACATGGTGCGCGAAGTGAATACAGCGGAGCCGTCCGCCGAGGCACGCAGCCTCTGAAGTGGTCCGACGCCCATCACCTTCGACGTTGAGGACCACCCCGATCGTGTCATCTGCGGTCGGTGCTTGCCGATGCTGGTTTCACCAACAATCCGCAACCTCAAGGTCACGAAGATCTTTGGTAGATGGCGGGGCGGCTGAACTTGATTTCCTCCGAAGGTGCTCAAGAAGCTCCAGATCCCGGCAATGAGCTCAAGAAGCTGGTGCCTTTCAAGGAATAAATCCGGGAAGGAGCAAGCCTAAGGGAAGATCACATTGCGGTGGCGTTCGGCAGCGAACTGAACTTCAGGACTGAGAGGGTCACGTTCGATGTGGCTGATATCCCCTTGCCCTACAACGGGATACTCGGCCGACCCGCACTCTCCAAGTTCATGGCGGCCTCTCACTATGCATACAATGTGCTCAAGATGCCCGGTCCGATGAGTGTTATCTCTGTCCAAGGCGACAAGAGGGATGCGCTCATCTGCGCCGACAAGATCTACCGGGAAGCAGCAGCTGCAGTAGAGCGCGAGCCACTCGCCGCTGAAGCACCCCGGGGGAAGAAGAAAGCCAAGACCGGCAAGGATAGCTCTGATGCCCACTCCGGCAAGCGCACCTCCCCGGAGTGCTGCGCTGCCGTTGACGACGCACCATCGAGCTCCACCGGCAAGTCCAAGAAGGCAAAGATAACCTCGCCGGAGACCAAGAAGGTGGCCGCCAAGGAACACGGCACTGGTGGTACTTTCACCATTAGTGCCACACTTGATCCTAAATAGGAAAGCGCGCTCGTTGCTTTCCTGCGGGCGAATGTCGATGTGTTTGCATGGCAACCATTTGACATCCCCGGTGTTCCCAGGGAAGTAATCGAGCACCACCTTGCCGTCTGCCCTCACGCGCGGCCCGTCAAGCAAAAAGTCAGAAAGCAAGCAATAGAGCGTCAAGAGTTCATAGCAGAGGAGATCAGGAAGTTGGAAGCGGTAGGCCTGGTCCGAGGAGTGCTGCATCCAACGTGGTTAGCTAACCCAAGAGTCGTGACGCAAGGCTTAACGGGAAGTGGAGGCTTTGCATCGACTTCACCGATGTTAATAAAGCCCGTCCCAAAGATCCATTCCCTTTGCCACGCATCGACCAGATAGTAGACTCCATGGCAGGATGTGATCTGCTCTCATTTCTTGATGCCTACTCGGGATATCATCAGATCTTCATGGCTGAAGAGGACGAAGAGAAGACCGCATTCATTACTCCATTGGCACGTACTGTTTTGTATGGATGCCTTTCGGACTAAAGAATGCTGGTTCGACATTTGCGAGAGTGGTCAGTCATGCTTTTGAGCCACAACTGCACAGAAATGTAGAAGCTTACATGGATGACATAGTGGTCAAGAGCAGGGACAGAGCAACTTTGGTCCAAGACTTGGACGAGACTTTCACAAATCTGCGCAAGATCAATCTCAAGTTGAATCCCGAGAAGTGTGTGTTTGGAGTTCCTTCCGGCAAGCTTCTCAGATTTTTTGTATCTCAGAGAGGGGTTGAAGCCAATCCCGACAAGATCAAAGCAATTGAGCAGATCGAAGCACCGACCCGAGTCAAAGACGTGCGAAGGCTTGCCGGCTGTGTTGCTGCTCTCAGTAGGTTCATCTCTAAGTCTGCTGAGCGCGCCCTGCCATTTTTCAAAATCTGAAAAAGGCAGGTCAATGAAATGGACTCGAAGTGGAGGCTGCGCTGCAGACTTGAAGAGATATCTATCCTCCACCCCAACACTTGTCGCACCTAAGCCACAAGAGAAGTTCTGCTATATCTAGCGGCAACCAATCGAGTGGTTAGTGCTGCGTTAGTTGCGGAGAGGGAGGTAGATGATGAGTCGAGAACCGCTGCTAAGCGAGTCCAGCGACAAGCGGGGCTTCCCGACAAGTTACAGCTCGGCAAGGATGGATCTGTCACGATTGCGGAAGAAAAGCGAAGAAGATGGTGCAAGCGCCGGTTTACTTTGTCGGGATTCTTCCTACAGGGGCTAGATCGAGGTACTCTGGTGTGCAGAAGTTGCTTTTCGGCCTACTCATGGCCTCGAGGAAGCTGCGTCATTACTTTCAAGCACATGAGATCACAGTGGTCACTCGCTTTCCGTTGAAGAGGATATTACACAATCCGGAAGCAACAGGCAGGATTGTCGAGTGGGCTCTGGAATTATCAAGCTTCGGCCTCAAGTTTGAAAGTACTTCAACCATTCAGAGCCGAGCATTGGCAGAATTTATAGCAGAATGGACGCCAACACCCGATGGAGAAACTCCGGAGGGGAGCATCCCCGTCAAGGAAGCAGACAAAGAATGGGTCATGTACTTCGATGGTGCCTTCTCGCTGCAAGGCGCCGGCGCGGGCGTACTACTTGTTGCACCCACCGGAGAGCACCTCAAGTACATGGTCCAGATGCACTTTCCCAAGGAGCAAGCGACAAACAATCTTGCGAGAATATGAGGGCTTGCTCACGGACTCAGATCGCGCGTAACTTGGGATCAGGAAGCTTATTGTCAGGGGTGACTCGCAGCTTGTCGTCCGCCAAGTTAACAAAGATTATCAGAGCCCATTGATGGAAGCATACGTTGACGAAGTGAGAAAGCTAGAAGAACATTTTGACGGCCTGCAAATGGAACATGTTCCAAGAGCTCAAAATGACATTGCAGATGGCTTTGTCAAAGTCGCGCCAGACTCAAGTTGCTCGTGGGAACTGTGGATTTTGTGCTCAAGCTAACTCAGGCGTCTGTGACACCATCAAGCTGGACAAAGCAAGAAAAGAAAGTTGGTTACCGGCGACTACCTTCCGCAGAGCTTCCCTGCCGCCGCCAGAAGATCCCGAGTCAAACACGAAAGTCTTGAGGAGCGATCTGCTCCGACAAGCCCCAGGGCTTGTTTCGTTGAGACAGGAGCCCTCGACACACTTGGCGGGGGGCATCACGCTCCGGCAGGACTCCAGATCCTTGCCGTGGAAGCAGATGCTCCCGCAGCAGCATTTGCGCCTTTAGTCCTTGTCGTCGAGCCTCAGGCTCCGGCATGGGCACAACAGATCGTCCATTTCCTTCAAACAGGGGAACTTCCCGAGGAACAAGAAGAAGCAGAGAGAGTAGCCCGGCAATCAAGTATGTACCAGTTTGTCGATGACATTTGCATGTAAGAAGATTCAACGGAGTGAAGTTAAAGTGCATTTCCGGGAAGATGGGCGACAAGCTGTTGGCGGAGATACATGGAGGCATATGTGGTCACCACATTGGGCGAAGAGCACTTGCCGCAAGGCTTTCGGCAAGGCTTCTTCGCCGACAGCCCTCCGGGATGCAAGCGCACAAGTAACTAAGTGTGAAGCGTGCAGGCCCACTCCAAACAGATTCACCAACCAGCTCAAGCTCTCCAAACAATCCCTTTATCCTGGACATTTTCGGTCTAGGGGCTCGACATCCTCGGCCCTTTTCCCCGAAGCTGTCGGGGCTTTGAGTACTTGTGCGTTGCAATCGACAAGTTCACAAAGTGGCACGAAGTGGAACCAGAAGGAAGGTGACGGCACGGTCGTGATCAAGTTCTTCAGTCAATTATGCGCGTTTGGAATCCCCACGGGATCATCACCGACAATGGCACACAATTCACGAGCCACACGCAATGGCACACAATTCACGAGCCACACCTTCATGCGAGACGCCTGGGATCTTGGCACCAAGATTTTCTTTGCTTCATTGCTCACCCGAGAAGCAGCGGTCAAGCGAGAGGGCGAACGCTGAAGTGTTCTTGTGGCTCAAGACCAGAACTTTTGATAGGCTGCACAAGTCGCGGAAGAAATTGGATCGAGCAGTGCCGGTGGTTCTTTGGTCGATCAGACGACGCCAAATCGAGCCACCAGCCGGACACCTTTGCTCTCGTCTCACGGAGCAGACGCAGCTTCTCCCCACGGAACTTCGACACGGGTCACCACGAAAGTGCTCGCTTATGATGAGCTTGAGCAAGAGCATCTGCGACAAGATGACGCTGCTCCTCGAGGAGGATCGTCTTCAGTCTTGCAGGCGAGCTGCTCGTTACCAAGAAGCTTTGCGCCGCTATCATAGCCGCAGTTAACGCCGAAGCTTCGAGGAAGGCGACCTTGTTCTTGGCGAGTTCAATCCGCCAAGAATTCAAACAAGTTGACTTGAAGTGGGAAGGCCCTTACCGGGTGAAGCGAGTCACTAGGCGGCGCCGTCCGCTTGAGACCGAAGATGGCGTTCGATGAGCAACTCCTAGAACATAGAACATCTTCGCAAGTTTTACCTATAGGCGCGGTTGCGGACCCATTCCGGCAACCACTTTCTTTTGTACAAGCATTGCCGCTGTCGCATGTAACCCATTGTACAAAGCCGGGCGCAGCCCCCGTGCGTAAATAAAGTTCGCGTGCTTCGCACATCTTGTCAAATTTAATGCATTATCTTCTTTTTGCATCTGTATCTGACACTCTGTGCAGCACACCACCCCGGTAAGCAATAGCGAACCTTAAGGTTCCATACGATTATTTTCTCTTCTTTCTTCTCATAGACAGAAGATTCCTCCGCCCACAAGTTCACCGGGGGGAAGGGAAGGTAGAAGTATGGAACAGGCGACGTTCAAAGGAATCTAGCCTTGCCGGGATGCAGAAGACAAAAAAGCTAAGTAGCTAAAGATTGAACCTAGTCAATTTTAAATTCTCAAGTTATTTCCCTTGGACGTTCGTGCCCTGTATGGAAAACCTGTGCGCGGAGGAATCGACTCGCGACCAAGTTGCACCCTTGCGTTGTTTCTGAGCCCGCTCAACAGCACGAGTGGACTGCAACTGGTCCCGACAAGATTTCTTGCCGGAAGCAGCATCACCACAGGCTGCTGATGTTCCGCACTCAGCAAGTGTGCTCGCGCCGGCAAGGTTCCTCAACGCGTAGGGTAAAAAGCATACAAGGGATGCAATGAATAAAGGAGTAAGCGCGACAAGCAAGTATCCATAATTAAGTTATATTACAAGAATGTCTCATTATGGCCTTAATGAAATTGTTCCCATAATTAAAATGGCAGCAGCAAGAAAAGGGAGAAGAGGAGTAGCCTAATCCGGCGCGCCATCGAGCCTCGACCTCGTTCACTTTATCCACGATGGGTGCGACGATGGCCTTGAGCTCCTCAACATCAGCACCCTCCGGCAGCTTCTTGGTGACGGGGAGAGGTCGATGCAGGTTGCGGAAGAGGACCTTCACCAACACCTTCTCCAGGACCCCAGTAGACGGCCTTGGCGACTCGGCGTGCCAACTTCTTGGGATCCTTTCCGGAGCTGCCGAGCGCCGTCACCACATCCTTGAAGAAAAGCGTGAGCTTGGCGCTCGGCTGGACATTCGCTTCTGTGGAATACCCGAAGCCCGTCAAGTCCATCTCCGTCAACTCCTCATCAATGAGCGCGGCGATGTCGACGAGGCCTTCCGTCCAGAGCTCCACTGTGGTTTTGAGGGTGTTCTGAGCCTCGGCGGCCCTCGTCAATAGCTCCTCATTGTCCTTGAGGTCTTTCCTCAGGGTATCTTCTCGTTTCTTGGCGGCGTCCAGCGTCTCCGTCAAAGTGGCCAGTTTCAGCTCCAGGTCAGCGCTCGAGTCCTTGGCAGCATTCAGCTCTTTGATCTTCTCGGAGAGTTGGGCTTGCAGATCGCCGTGGGCGCGCGCATCCTTCTCACGATCGCGCTGGAGTGCGGCAAGCTCCTCGTTCTTCCTCGTCGCGTCCGCCTCCAGCCGCGTCACTTTTTCCTCCAACTCCTTGGCGGCCTCAGCGGCCGCGGCGGCGTCTTTCGCTTCCTTGAGCGCCCCGCCAAGTGACTGTTCCCGGCCGGCGAGCTCCTCGTCGTGGCTGTCCAAGTACGCCTTCCTTTGTATCAGCTCGCCTTCCCGCTTGGACAGCTCCTCGGCGGCAAGCCTCTGCTGCTCTTCGGTTTCAGCCTTCTCCAGGATGAACGCCTTCTTCGCCTCGTCGAGCTCGCCCTCTCCTCGGCAATGGACGGAGGGCCTCTGGTTGACTCTTGAGCTCTTGCGCATGCTTCTCTATATCAGCTCCTGCGCTGCACGACGAAGCGCTTCCGGGACTCAAGCCGCTGGCGGGCGCGTAGAGTGACACCGGCCGGGCAGATTGCTCCTCCTCGGACTCGCCGCTCTGCTGCCCGGCTTGTCGACTCTCGACAGCCCAGCAAAGGCAAGTATTTCCCGTCGAACTCCTCTCCTTCAACGGTGCCACAGAACTTCGATGCCGGGGAGTTTGATACTCTACGCCCTCGCCCGGCTTTCAAATATCGCCAGCTGGGGCTCCTCGGAGCCGGCGCTGCGTCGGCCAGCGGAGGGTCGGCGGTCGGTGCGGCACCTTGCGCTCCTGCATCCGCCGGATCGCCGGTGTAGTCACCGGACCCCTCGCCCGGCCCATGCTAAGCGGCCCGGCGGCCCCTTCACCGAGCAGGCTCCTCGGCGCCGGTCCCTCCCTCGAGCGGGCGGCGGCGTCCAGATGTGCTGCGGCCGCCCTCCTCGCCGGCAGCCTCAGCCTCCATCGGGTCCCCAAGGAGAGGATCTGAAAGCAGGGAGGAAAAGAGATAGACGAGCAAATGCCCAGGAGAAGGAAAAGGGAGATCAGCGAGATCCAAGGGAAAGTTCCCGACAAGGAGGCTCACCGGCGCTTGGTTCTGTGGTCACGGGCTCCACCACGAGGGCTCGCTGTCCCACCCCTTGCGGGGACCCTTTCCTTGTCGGAGCGGCTCCCACACCGGGGAGTCGGCCCTCGATGGCGTAGTCGAGGCCGATGACACCTCATCATCGGCCTCCGGCTGCTCCTGGTAGGCCCGCTCTTCTCCTGTGTACAAAAGAGCCGATGATCAAGATATTGGCAAAAGAAGAAGCGACCTTGCGGCGCCTGCGGCGAGGAGTGGATTGAAGCACTCACGCTGGGGGTTGTCTTTGGGAGCTGCTGCGAAGGACGGGTCCGTCAAAGTGGTCTCAGGCGTATCTTACGCTACCACGGCGGGATCGTCTTCGATGTTGACCACGGGGACCTTGGCCCTCTTCGCCGCTCTCTCCGTCAAAGTCCTGGTACGAGGCAGGAGTTTGGAGAAAAACAGATTAGATATAAGACAAACAATAATAAAGATCGAGAGAAGGACAAGCATGGTGCGAAGAAAGCCTTACTCCTCCTCCTCCTCCTCCTCGTCGTCGCCGGAGCTCGGCGCGGAGAGGTCGAACTCCGTACCTCTCGGCACGATGTGGTGGAGGGTGGGCTCCCTCCGGCTTGCCGAGGGCTCTGGCAGGTCAGCGTGGCGGCCGGGAAGACCCGCCTGCGTTTGCAAGACGGCTGGGATCCGCCATGCTGCTGTACCGCTTGTGATGAAACGTGTCCCACGGCGGCGCTGCTGCTCTGGCGGCTGTTCCTCCGCCAGCTCGCCGACCCGCGGAGGCGCCTTCTCGACGGAATTGGGGCTGCGGCTGTGGGCTCCGCTGCGGCCGTCGCCCAAGCGGCTGGCGCTTTCGCGCCCTCGGCGGACTCGCCGATCCGGCCTCGACCTCCCGCCGCCGCCTTCCTCGGCTAGCGCTTCCCGGGAGGCAAGGCTTGCCGCCGCTGCGGCGTCTGCCTCCGCCAGCGTGAATCCAAACTCGCCCGCCGCGGCGGCTGCGGCCGCCTCTTCGGCCCGGCTAGCAATATACGCTAGCTCTTCGGCAGTGGTGGCGCGGGTGAGGAGTTTCTGCTCATCGGAGTTGACTGCCACCTCCGACAAGTCGTCAAAGAATTGTTGCACGACCTCGGCAGCAGGCTCTATCCAGTTCGCATTTATCCCATGCGAGTCACACTCTGGCATCATCGCGCAGATGCGATCGCGCTGGGAATTGTTGCACAAGGGGACGACACCCTGCGCCAACTGGAACCACTCTGGATGACTGGGATCATGCTTGAACATGTCCCTCAGCATCGCGCCAAGCTCCATGACCGTGAAGTTGAAATTGAGGCCTGGGCGTAGCCTCATGAAATCTGCCGGGCCGCTGAACTGCCAGGCAGGCCGCCCCCTCGCTTGCAGAGGGGCGATACGGCGACGAAGGAAATCCGCGCCAACCGCCCTGTGGTGAGTCCGGCATGCTGGCCGGAGGATTCGGGTGGTGGCAATCGTCGGCTTGGCATCGTCCGACGCTGACAGGCGCTCAGTCGTTGCGCGCACCACCCGAGTCTTCGCAGCTCGGTGAGCGACGGCGGGTTGTCGTCACGGATCAACACCACTCCGCCTCCACTCGTCCCACTTGCTGCGGAGTTCGCCCGACAAGTACACTTCCTTCATACCCATCCGGAGGTCCAGCGATTCCGCCGCCGGCCGCGCCCCTTTCTCGGCCCGAGGGAGAAATAATGACGGAAGAGGGCCACATTGGGAGGATACCAAAGAAGTTCTCGCAGAGAGATGTGCGAAACCGCCATTGTCGAAGCGGCGTTGGGGGTGAAGTCAAGCAGATGAAACACAGAGGTGTTCATGATATCGCAAAAGAAATCGGAAAAAGGTGGGCGAGCCATGTAGAAGAACACAGGGAAGAAGTAGTACCCTCGGGCACTTTTTCGATTTGGAAACCTCATGGAAATCACTGCGCGGCGCGGATGCGCCGCGTTCCATCGACGAAGAGGTAAAACTCCGCGCAGCGCCTCCGGAAGCTTCGAGGAAAAGAGCACCGCTTCTTGCGCGGCGCCTCGAGCTCCGGCGCCTCGGCGATTCGCGGCCTTCGCAGCCAGCGGCCTTCAGAGCCTTCCGGCTTTTGGAGCCATGACGAGGAGGCGGAAGCGGCGGCGACGACGGGCGGCAGCGCTATTTTCCTCTCAATCCAGAGGCGGGGGCAGCGGAGCTTCGGAGGAAGGCGCAAGTGGCGGAAGTGGGGAACGCCCCGTTCCCTCGCTTATAAATGGGGATCACGAGCGTTACGCATTTCTGGAATTAAGTATTGACCACGTTCTCTCCCACGACGCCGCCAATCGGCGTGTGCCGTTCTTGAGGGGAGCCTTGTGGGCTGGAGCCCGTTCTTTGTCGGACCCAGCCACGCAGCGTGCCGATCGCTTTTGGGCCTGGCCCAACAACGCCAAAGCACCGTGTATGGCCCAGGCCGGGGCTCTGTCGGTGTACTAAAGTAGGGGTACCTTAGTACCCGAACTTGTGCAGGCATCATAAAGCACCCGTGGCAAGGCTTGCGGACGTCCGCAAGGCTCTCCACCACTCATTACTACCATTCAAGAACAAAGTACTAGCTAAGAACACGAAGGCCCGGCAAGAGGAGCATCTGGGAAGGCCAACCAGTGGCAACATCGGAAGACTTGTTGCGGCGCCCGCGCGCCCGGCAAGGCACGGCGGCCGCAAACTTGCTTAAGACAAAGAAGAACAGGGCGCGGCAAGGCACTTGCCACGGCAGGACTGCCACCGGACTCCAGCGCACCTAGCGGCGTGTCGCCGCAAGGCCATCCCAAGGGCACGCGTGGCAGGCGCACGCAGCCATGCAGAGCGAGGTGGTGAACGGAGGCGACAGAGGCGCCATCGTGGCAACCGTGGCTCACTTAACGGTCACCCCTCCCGCTTTGTTAGCGATCGGACGGGCATTTAATGCCCTTGTCCCCGCCATCGAAGTAGGTAGGGGCACCTTTGTGCAGCATCTGTTGTACCAACCCACGCTTTACGTTTCTACCCCTCTTCCTATCGGCACTGTGGGTACCCCTTCGGACTATAAAAGGGAGGCCCATGCGACGTAGAAGGGGTTCGGTCCATTCGACACCCACACCACCACCATATGCTCGCACGCCGAGCTAGATCCAATAACAACACAAAGCAGCAGTGAGGGTGTTATCTCCGGAGAGCCCCGGTTGGGTAAAGATGCCCGTCTCCCGCGTGCGCCCGACCTCGATCGCTCTGCAGCGCGACCCGCTCCTTGCCGAACTGGAAGGGCCCCAAGGCCCCATAGGTGCTCGAGGCCGCAGAGGAAAGCGAAGCCCCGACATGGATGGACAAGAATGCCTAAGAACCTTCTTTAGCTATCTATGCTTTTCTCATCTCAAACTCTATTCATGCTAAATCACAAAATTTGATCAAGTCAGATTCGAACCACTCTGTGTGAGGAGCACTCGGAGTCCCCGATTCGTCACAGACTTAGACTTCCAAAACCTCTTTGTGACTCTCGGTCTGACCGATTTCTCCATTTCGGTCCTACCGAGATCATTAAGTTGATCTGAGTTTTCCATCTCAGTGCAACCGATTTGAACTCTTCGGTCACACCGATTTGCTGTAACTGTACATAGTTATGCATCTCGGTGCCACCGAGTTGTTCCACTCGGTCACACCGACAAGGTCGGGCTATATATAGTCACGGGCAAAATTTTGGAAATTTGTCTGAAACCCTTCGCCCTCGCAATAGCTCGCTCTGCCATCGAAGGTCTCCGGATCGTCTCCTCGTCGCCAGCAGCCTCCAGTCGCTGGTCTCCGCCGCCGTCAACAGATTTCGCCCCCGCCGTTGCCACCTAGCGATTCCACCGCCAAGTTAGGGTATGGACTCAATCTTTGTGCTACCCACGTCTGATTCCTAGCACATTGTAATCTTATTGAATCTTGCCACGATTGAAACACTTCTATCCAGCCACAATAGTCCGTAGATTAGACGAGATTCAAATTTTTAGGGTTAGGTTTCTGCCGAAACCATCTCGGACCCACCGAGTTGAAAAACTCGGTCCCACCGATTTGGCTTATGCCATTGCACTAGTGACTCTCGGTCTAACCGAGAATTACTAATCGGTGCGACCGATTTGAGGATTCTCTGAAACCCTAGCAGTCTCGGTGCCACCGAACTGTGACTCGGTCCAACCGAGTTCATCAGTTTAGGTTCCAAAAACTGCTTCGGTATCACCGAGTTCGAAAATTGGTTGATCCGAAATGCTTTCTGTGGAAAACTAAAACTGAACTTTTGAATCATTCTTTTGCAAAAATCTCTGCATTTTGTGATTCTCATCTATTCTATCTCATCTATAACTCTTCACAGGGTCAGCAATCAGCTTTTTGCAGCATGTCAGACCAGAGTGACAGCCAGAACAAGTCAAAAGAGCAGATGGACTTGAGTGAGGGCACTAGTCCCTCAACTACATATGAAGGGAGCATAAGCACTCCTAGCAACCTGCCCAAGGCTGCTACCAGACAGAGAAAGAAAAGAACATCAGACTCTGAGGATGAGGATTACAAAGCTGAGGAAGATGAGGCTACTTCCAAGAAAGTGGTGCTCAAGAAGGAATATGGCTCTGCACATAGCACTAAGCCTAGACTGAAGAAGAAAGTTCCTGCCAAGAGGACACCAGTGCCTAAAGCCAGAAAGTCCACTCAAGTGCCAGCTCAGACAGATCCCAAAGAGGCACCTGAGAAGAAAGTCACTTCTTCCAAACCTCAGAAAGTTCCCACTAGAGAGACAATGAAGTTCACAATTGAATCAGAGGATGAAGGTGCTCAGGACAAGAAAAAGAAGAGAGCAAGATCCACAACTACCAAGGTCCTTGGAAAGCCCTCTATGAGAAGGGATGCTGAAGAGGAAGAGGATGTTGCACCAGCACCTAAGGCACCCAAGCTTATGGGTGATGCAATCAGATCAGGGGCTGCAACATCTAAGCCCAAGGAAGCACCCAAGCTACCTCCAAGGACAAGCAAGTACCAAAGAGCAATACTAGGAGTATTCTAGCTGCTGAGAAGAACAAGGCCCCAGTGCCCAATGTTGCTGAAGAAGAAGATGAAGAAGGACATGTCCTAAGGAAGCTCAAGCCCAAGATACCATACCACAATGATGCCCATCATGTGGCTGAGGACATGAGGATCAGGAAGGGTTCAGGGCTGAGGCTGTGGAGGATGGAAGATCCATATGCATCAAGGAGAAGAACTGTTATTGACTACAGGTTCCATACAAAGGAACAACAGGACTTCTATGAGACAATTCTGTTGGACAAGAAGCCCATAGTTTGTGACATGAGGTGGGTCGACTGGACCTACATCAAGGACAATGAAGAGCACTATCCTTGAGTGCAAGAGAGCTTTGTTGCTTGTGGAGTTGCTGATTTTGTTGGACAAAAGTTCACCCACTGGAATGATGAGCTTATCATGCAATTCTACTCCACAGCACACTTTTACCCAGATGGAAGAATTGTTTGGATGTCTGAAGGTACAAGGTACCAATCCACTGTTGAAGAATGGGCAAGTCTGATAAATGCCCCCAAGGAAAATGAGGATGACCTGGATATCTATGCAAAGAAGAAGATGGATCACAATTCAATGGCTCACATGTACAAGGAGATCCCAGACAAGGCAGTTGAGACTCACGAGTTTGGACTAGTTCACTTTCTGCTGTCAGGGTTGCCAACCATCAATTGGATTCTGAGACATACTTTGTTGCCCAAGTCTGGAGACCATAACATGATCAGAGGGCATGCCATCAACATGTTGCATGTGTTTGATGTTCCACAGAAGTTCAAAGTCATGAGCCTGATGATTGAAACCATTAAGAGGACTACAGCAGATCAAAAGAGGAGCTGTGGATATGCCCCTCAGATTCAGGAATTGATCAACTCAAAGATGGGCACAGGGAAATGTCAGTTGGATAAGGAACATTTTCCACTTTATCCAGACTTTGAGGACAATGAGGTTGTCATGAATGAGAATGATCCAACATCAGTTCAAGCTCAGGAGAAGAAGGAGAAGGCAAAGAAGGAGAAGGCTGCCAGGATGCCAACTCAAGAGGAGGCATCAGAATATTTCTTGAAGACCAAATAGGAGCAGCTTGGTTACTTAATAGCATCTACACT
This sequence comes from Aegilops speltoides, assembly GCA_021437245.1. Lineage (NCBI taxonomy): Eukaryota > Viridiplantae > Streptophyta > Magnoliopsida > Poales > Poaceae > Aegilops > Aegilops speltoides. Next base: position 57,995 of record JAHHZJ010003158.1, read on the forward strand.
GAGGATTGAGAAGGGACTGGCCACCCTCACTCAGAATTAGGAGAGCCTGGAGAGAATCATGGAACTCAAATTCCAAGACCTTGATGTCAAAGTGGCGAGATACGATCGGCCAGGAGCAGCTGCAGGATGATATGCTTGAGAGGCAGGCAAGAGTACCACAAATGTGTTTGCCAGAGTGCCCAGAGCCCAGAGGTCGATTGCGGTGCTAGTAGCGGACACTAGAGCAACAACTTCAACACCAGCCTCGCCCCTTCGGTTCCAAAGGCAACCAGCTCCAGCATCCACTCCAGCACCCTCTACTTCAACTGAAGCCTTCGTCCTTGGAGCCATCAGGACACCTCCACCAGACGATCAAGCCTGAGAGTCGATCTAGCACTATGCATTTTCTATGAACTTTTTGGTAACTTGTTGCCAAAGGGGGAGAAAAATGTATAGATCATAGGCTTCGAGAGAGAGTGTGTTGCTTTTGTTCTCTCTTGCTTTATTTGGTGGTTTAAAACTTGTTTGCTTTGATTGTTTGAGATACTATGCTTGTGAGATATTGATGATCATGTGTTTGATCATAAGCTACACTTATGCATGCTTGATATTATCCTATCTATCTTATGTGATCATTCACTTTGCTTGGTGATGAGTGCATGTATTCAATGTTTATTATTTTGAGCGCTCCACCAAGATGTATGTGGCATGGAATAGTAACCCATGAGCCTAATTCATTGTGCATTTGCAGTCCAAAGCAAATCTTAAACTATGCACAAATTTAGAGGGAGCTCTTGCTTATCACATACTTCTCAAAGCGACGATGTCATTCAATCTTATTATCATTTGTCGAAGCTTTGATCTATATGTTGTCATCAATTACCAAAAAGGGGGAGATTGAAAGTGCAACTATCCCTAGGTGGTTTTGGTAATTCATAACAACATATAGCTCATTGAGCTAATGCTATTCCAAGAATATTATTTCAGGAAAGCTCAATGAATGGCATGGCATGGATGATGAAAGTGGATCCCTCAAAATACTAAGGACAAAGGATTGGCTCAAGCTCAAAAGCTTAAGACTCTTCATTTTATATTTTAGTGATCCAAGATCACATTGAGTCTATAGGAAAAGCCAATACTATCAAGGAGGGATGAGGTGTTGCTTAATGAGCCTCTTGCTTCATGTGCTTTGTGATATGCTCCAAAACCCTCAACTACTTTCCCACATCCACAAATGACCTAAACCCAAAGCCAAAATCGGTCACACCGATTCTTCCTATCCGGCGCCACCGATTCCAAAAGTCATAGCCACTGCCACAAACCCTAAGCAAATCGGTCTTACCGATAGGGATCTCGGTCTCACCGGGATGGGATTGTAATCTCTTTGTTTCCCTTCCTAACATTTCGGTCTAACCGAAGTGAGCGATCGGTCCCACCGAGATTGCAATGTAAACTCTCTGTTTCCTTTTTGTAACATTTCGGTCTCACCAAAAAGAGCAAATCGGTCCCACCAAGTTTACCTGACCAACTCTCTGGAAAGCTTATTACCAAATCGGTCTCACCGAGTTTGTGTAATCGGTCTTACCGAGATTACGTTATGCCCTAACCCTAAGCGAATCGGTCTCACCGAGATGCATGTCGATCCACCGAAAATCACTAACGATCACTAGGTTTACTAAATCGGTCCGACCGAGTCTGTTGAATCGGTCCCACCGAGTTTGGTAAATTGTGTGTAATGGTTAGATTTTGTGTGGAGGCTATATATACCCCTCCACCTCCTCTTCATTCGTGGAGAGAGCCATCAGAACAAACCTACACTTCCAACTTACCATTTCTGAGAGAGAGCCACCTACTCATGTGTTGAGGCCAAGATATTCCATTCCTACCATATGAATCTTGATCTCTAGCCTTCCCAAGTTGCTTTCCACTCAAATCTTCTTTCCACCAGATCCAAAACCTTTGAGAGAGAGTTGAGTGTTGGGGAGACTATCATTTGAAGCACAAGAGCAAGGATTTCATCATCAACGCACCATTTGTTACTTCTTGGAGAGTGGTGTCTCCTAGATTGGCTAGGTGTCACTTGGGAGCCTCCGACAAGATTGTGGAGTTGAACCAAGGAGTTTGTAAGGGCAAGGAGATCGCCTACTTCGTGAAGATCTACCACTAGTGAGGCAAGTCCTTCGTGGGCGATGGCCATGGTCTGATATACAAGGTTGCTTCTTTGTGGACCATTCGTGGGTGAAGCCGTCCGTGGACTCGCGCAGCCATTACCCTTCGTGGGTTGAAGTCTCCATCAACGTGGATGTACGATAGCACCACCTACCGGAACCATGCCAAAAACATCCATGTCTCCAATTGCGTTTGAATCCTCCAAACCCTTCCCTTTACTTTCCTGCAAGTTGCATGCTTTAATTTCCGCTGCCTATATACTCTTCGCATGCTTGCTTGAATAGTGTGATGATTGCTTGACTTGTCCTAAAGTAGCTAAAATCTGCCAAACTCTAAAATTGGGAAAAGGTTAAGTTTTTATTGGTCAAGTAGTCTAATCACCCCCCTCTAGACATACTTCAAGGTCCTACAAGGAGGCCCATGGTTACAATAGTCTGTGTGTTGCCATGATTATTTTGGCCTAGTTACCAAAAATAGGCTATTGTGGCCACTAGAAAAACAGAGAAAAAGAACTGCAGTGACTACAAGCAAACAACTAAACAAGACAATAAGGAAATAAATAAGCAAGAAATTAAGGCCAGCCTATTACCGCTATTACACATATTACATCCACTGGGCATCAAAGTTCGCCACCAGTGCAAATATAGGGAACAAAGTAGCATATTACATACACTTGGCCGTCAAAATTGGCCACCAGTGCAAATAAACGCGGCAGCAAAACAAGAGCATAACTGAAACAACATCAGAAGAGCTCAAGAAACGTTATACTGGGTATCCACCATGCTGGCAATAATCTTAGCAAGCTGATTAGCTTTGTCCTGTTTGGCGCTAAAATCCTCCAATGCTTCTTTGTTGCACGGAAAGTATGCATCTGAATGCTCCAGGGACTTCCGCAGTCCTTCCGCTTCTTGTCGCAGCACAACTGATCGATGTCTTTCAGCTTGTAGTTGAGACTCAAGAAACCGAACAGATTCAGACAATGAGATTGAATAGCTTGTGCATGTGGTAGTGGCCAGTAACTCGAACACTAAACCAAGACATGACTTTGGGGTTGTGTCGCTGTCTTCAAGATAGTCTTCCTTAGCTGTTTTATCAGCTTTGTTGGAGACCAACAAGGATGTGTCACTATCCTGAACCTTATCTGCATTACTTCCTTTACCATTGCTTAATAAGGCACTCTTCCCCAATATTCTGTCAGCATTCTAAAAGAAGAAACAAGCAGACACATAACAAATTTAGCATGTACTAGTATATGAAACTCATTTTGGTGAACCAGTTCATTAGTAAGGTGGACACGATTAAACTACCAAGTCTTTTATTGCCAAGTACTAGTACATTATAAAAGCATCAAACAAACATATATCTATGCCCTATGGTCACTGCATTGTCTTGCAAAATCAAAATAGAGACACGGTTCAAATCATATCAGTTCAAGACAAAGCAGCAGTGAAAGAATACAAAGCGTGGGAAACTACACGGCACAACAAGATTTCAGATGGGTACCACGGGTCTACATGTACAACAACACTATTGGCTCTGTTGTGATACTAGTAATGTGCATGATATGAAAGTCAACTATATACACAATTGAAATTGAAATCAACAGAGATATTGATAAGAGCAAACCTGTTAAAGAAACATGCCTGAACATACCTGTTGTGCCATTGGAGTTTCGAGTGGATCCTTCAATTTAAAAATAAGTTTGTATGAGTAAATACAGTGATACAAGAGCAAAGCAATCATAGTTAAAAAAGGCGCACCTAAGCTAGCGCTTAAGCGCGCCTAGGCTCTAGGCGTTGGCAAAACGCATTGCGCATAACTACGCATAATCTGTGCATAACTGCGCATAAGCATGCACTTTGGTTAGTAAAGCGCAAGGCGGTGGCAAAACGCGCAATTAACACCTAGCGCTTTTTTGAACTATGATAGCAATGGAATCTTAAATTAGAACAATTGTTCTTCAGGTTTAGGCACTTGTTCTACATGAACAGAGTACAGTAAGACGCAACAATAAAATACTTAAAAATAGAAAATGAGCTCATAGACCTTACCACATTCTTGGTTGGGACCAAGATCTGAACAAAGGCGTTCCCGATCATCGTCCGATAAATGTGTCTCGAGGAGAGCGTAAGGGAATTTGATGAGTTTCTTTGCCGGTGAAGCACGTTTTCTTCAGGTAATTCCGATACTGCCACCAAGCATTCTTGAAGATAGCAGAGGTATTAGCACAGGTTACCTCATCCTGAGTTTCCAAATCGGTCCTTCTCTATAGAGAAAAATGGGAAAATTTGTTGTATTATAACCATCATGGAGGTAGGATGTATGGGACGATGCAAAGTAATTGCCATGAATAACATTACTTACACATAACTCCTGGACAAACACCTGCAACTGGCATTTTCCTTCATCTTCAGTATAATATTTCCAAGATGGGAAGATACGCACATACGATTTAACAACATCAAATGCGATAGATGCTACACTATGACTGGCTAGTTGTGCTTCCTTCACAGGAATAGGCGTACTAACTGGTGGAGTTGGGGTTCGCCGTGATAGTACTGGCCCTTTGGGCATTAGAGCTGCCTTACTAACTGCTGTTGTTTGGGAGCTCTGTGGTGGAGATGGTGATGTGTCAACAGGAACTGGGTTACTATCGGCTTGGGTTGGGGTTAGATTGGGTGAAGCTAGTTCTCTGTCCATCGCAGTAGGGGTACAATCTGCGACAGTTTGGGTTATGTGTGGTAGGGCTGGTTCTTCTGCATCTACAACAGAGGTGCTATCTCCACCAAGAGGTAGCACTGTTTTATTTGAAGACCGTGTTTTTATTCTGCTAGATACTGGTATCACCCGCTCCAATTCAAATGGCTGATAAACATGAAACATAGTTGAATGTACATACATTGTATGAGAGACAGATGCAATAGATAGTGTGGAAAAAAGAGGGCATGAAATAGTTGACATGTATATTGTTTAACTAAAACGGATGGCATGACATAATTTTACATATATGATGTCTATCTAAACTGGATAGCATAGCATAACATAATTCAAAGATATGATGAATAAGTAAACAGGATCACATGACATAATTCACCTACATGTTATCTAAGTAATCAGGATGGCATCATTTAATTCACATATGGCATTTATATGCTAAACAGAGGGCATTTGATATGATGTCTGAACTAAGAACATGGTGTTGAATATTGTGTATATGATGTCTAAACTATGCAATGCAAGACACTGTATGCATGATATGAGCAGTATAACCGTGCCAAGTTAGAGCATACACCTCAGTGGGGGAATAGGACTTGGTCATATGTCTTTGAATCCATCTCCGAGGAGCTATCGGGACCCAACAAGAGATCTGCTTCGACAGGTAGCACTGTCTGCTCTGAAGGCCTTGTTTTCACTCCAGATTTTTCCATCTCCCACCCAAATGGCTGATTCACAGGAAGAGTAGTTTAATGTACAAACATTGTCGACAAATGGAAATGTAATGAAGAAAAGGATGGGCAAGATATCTTTCAAATATATGATGCCTGGTTAAACAGTATGGCATTGCACATTTCACATATATTATGGCTGGCTAAAACACATGAGACTGCATAATTCCCATATATGATATAGAAACTAAATAGGTGGCATTACAGAACATGTCTAAACTAAGCAGATGACATATATGATGTCAAAAGTAGGCAATGCAAGGCAACATATGCATGATATGACTAACATCATCATGCCAAGGTAGAGCAAACACCTTGGGGGGTAAATAGGAGTGGTCAGCAGCGTCTGAATACGCCGCAGAACAGATATCTTCCTCTGGATTACAATCTGGAGAGGGGTGGGGAGGGTTTGCCATTGAACCCACCATGGAGCGATGTCTGCATGACATTGTATTGCCATGCAAAACTCTTCTCTTTTTCTCTACATGTTCAGCATGACTGTGTACAATATCTGACATGCATACGAAAAAAATATGGTGAGATTATGTAAGGATAGCATGCAGAAATTTAGAGTGATGGTAACCAGTGGATCGACGTTTTTCATTTGAACCAAAATAGCCCTAATGGATCGACGTGAATGTATAGTAATAAGTGATGCAACAAGTGTCCAACCTCTTTGCCGTAGCCGTGTCGACCTCAGCATCATTGGGTTGGTCGCTGAAGAAGTTGAGGAAGAGGTGGCTGTCAGAGGTGTGGAGGAAGATCTGAGGAATCTGTAGACGGTGTCCAGGGCACTGCTCTGTTGTGATGGATCGTTCTGTTGTTGGAGCAGCTCCGGTGAGCCGTAAGACATCAAGGTTGAAGTAGCACAAGACAAACATCATCAATCTCAAATGGGATTCTAATAGCATCTCCAATAGATGACGTAAAATGGATGTAAAATTAACATCACCAAAAACCACTTGACTATAACAGATGAGGTAAAAACTGTTGACTCTGAACTTAACTGTCGAAACTGAAATTAACTGTGGAATCTGAATGCTACTGTCGAAACTGAACGCAATGGTAGTAGAGAGGCACTTGACATGTAGTTTAGGGAGGGCATGTAGTTCATCTTCAGCCTGCACCGCCCTGGCCGCTTGACCCGGCACCGGCCGAACCTGCCCCAGCGCCGCCTCGCCGCCCAAACAACTCGCCACCGCCGCCCGACCAGCCCTCTAGGCCCCCGCCCCCCCTCGAACCCTAAGATAGATAGTGGGGTACCTCTCCGTGAGCCCCGTCCCAGCTGCGGGTGGTTCTTCCTTAACTCAATGAGCCCCCAACCCCAAAATCGGTGACCCAAAAGTCGATTCGGTCATCAAGTGTGGCTTAATCGGAGTAGAGAAGCAGCGAGGCGAGGGGAGAGAAGCAGAAGCAACTGGGCGGCGAGCAATCGGCGAGAGCCGGAGCAGCAGCAGCAGATCCGACTGGTATGGACACCGCCGCTGAAGGGGCCTCGCACTGGGGGAGAGCCGCCGTGGAGATGTCGCCCGCGGCGCCAACTTCAAGGTAGCCACTCCATGGGGGTGCGGGATGGAGCACCGTCGGTGCCGGGAGGTCGAGTTAAGGAGAAGGTGCGACGCGATGAGTGTACAACCTCTTTGGTGGCGCCGAGTAGGCCTCGGCTTCGTCCGAGGAGTCGGTGAGGATGCTGCGGTTCCGGTGGAGCAGGTTAAGGCGGCATTGTGGGGATGGAGCAGCCGTGATAGACAAGGTGATCGTCGGAGCAGCTCCTTAGAGGTGGAGGACGGGGCGGCTAAACCGGCGGGACGGCGAGATGGACGACGGATCCTCATCCGGGGAGGTGGATGAGGGATGTCGAGCTGTTGCGATGGACGACATCGTTGGGGAAGAGGCTCCGGCTGGGCAGTGGTGACGTGGCGGATGGAGGAGGGTGGGGTTTCGCGGCTGGAGTGGAGAGGTTATGGCAGCCTGGGATTTCGAATGGCGAAAAGGGGGCGATGGGAGGGGGTGAAGCATGACTTAGGGACGCGCTTGTCCAAAATGTAGGGTGTGTTACAAAAGTACCCCCCACCGATTTGAACTAGCAGCCCTTTCAGCTCAGGGTTAGAAGGGGGATTTCGCGTGTCGGGATTTGGCAGCTGGAGGGAGTTTTCGCGCGCATTGTAATTTCGGGATAGCAAGGCGCGGGTAGTGAAGGCGCCAGTTTTGGGAGCACGATATCTAAATTTTCGGGATATAACAAGAGGCGGGTTGAATTTTAGGGACAAGCCTAACATGTAGTAATATTGTACTTGTACGTACCAAATCAATTTGCACTTCCCTCAACCAAAAAGAAAACGAAAAAAATAAAACTATTCACACCACACAAAGAGAGAGTCTTGCCCCGTTTTACTATACAAATGCTATTCAAAGCTACTCCCTCATTTCATCTATATAGGGCCTAATGCGTTTTTCGATGCTAACATTGACCAAATATTAGAGCAATGATATATGATATGCAACTTACACAAAGCACACCTTAACCCGTGCATGAAAGGTTCTTTCAATGATATAATTTTCAAATTGTGCATGTCATGTACTATTAATCTTGTCAATAGTCAAAGGCGGTCTTAAAAATCTCATTACGCCCTATATAGATGGAAGGAGGGAGTATGAATCCATGTTATGTCTGATTAATTTTTTCACTTGCTGTATAATGCATGTAACCTACTCATACCAACATTTTAGTGCATTCCAAATGTCTATACTACCGCTGCAATTCGAACTAAATTTGAATTCATTTCTCTATTTCAATAAGAATCTACAATCATGATTGTTGCCAACTTCTACCATCATAGTTTCCTTGCTATCCGCCAGATATAAATCAGACGGCCTATAATGCAGGATGGCAAGCACACCATATCAGCAACTCCATTTTTTTTATAAGAGTAGAGATAAAATATATTAAATGTAGTATAACATGTTCATAAACACACCATGTGTATCACCGTTATATATATTCACACATGCGTCGATTTAAAACACTATGATAAATTCTTCAAATATCCGAATTCGCTTTTTATAATGAAGTATATATGATCTCTATTCATCTTTTACACCCACACAACCCTCTTATCTTTGTAGCTAGCGCTAACTTTCTCTTGTGCATGCACACGCCGCATCCCTCTCACCCTCCCTCAGCATTCTCTAGCTCCATCGCAAATTCGTCTTTTCACTTTAGGTCGTTCACCCACGGTGTGTGTAGGCCCCCAGCTCCTTCTTCTGGCACACATCGATCGATATGCCTCTCAGCCAGGTGTGCCTAGCACAAACACAAGCTTCCCCTCTTCTCTTGTCACCGTCCATGCCTCACTCCCACCACTCTTTTCATCATTCTCGTACTCGCACACTCCTCCCCGCTCGATATAGTATGCCTCTCATACCACCTCCTACATCCATCCCTCTATCTCTATCCTTCTCCTCGTGCCTCGTTTGCTTCTAACACACACATGCATGTATACCGATCGATCTCCCAACATATACGGATCGACTTTAACTACCCCCATCGATCGGCGTACCTCACAAGTTATGTCTCTCCTTTCTCTAACAAAGGGCGATTGATCTTCCTATGTAGTTATGTCCTTACCACAACCACATCGTCCCCCTCATCATTCGTGCATGCCTCTGACCCGTCTCTCACACACGTGCATGAGACAACAAGCAGCCATCTCCTCTCTTATTGATATTGCAGGCGTGCTCTCCGTTTGTCTAGCAAGCCTATCCCACCATTTGTTAGAAGCAACTCCACTACCACCCCCTCCAACACTCTAGCTCTGTCTCTCTCCCAACCTTATTCCTCTCCTGCACATATGCATCGATGCCGATCGATCTCCCTTAATACATGAGGCAGATCGATCTCCTTAATACATGAGGTAGGCCTCTCTCCTCCTCCACACACATACCAGCCATTGTACCTCTATAGTTAATTGGGCCTCCCTCTTCCCCCACCACACACCGATAGTCGAGCGCTGCAGGTAGGTATCCATGCCACAGAGACAAACTGCACATGTCCCCTCTCACGTTCCAGTAGGCCAGCCACTCTATATCTTTGACGTGGGCACACACAAATTCGATGGCACTCTTTATCGATCATGCGCGCACACACACACACATCATCCCTCTTTTCAATTCTATGGACACCTCAAGCCGGTGATACCTCCACTCTCTTCTCGTGGATCGCCCCCTCTATATATATGTTATATCCAGGACTCTATTTCACACACATTGCATATGTTACATTTTTTGATTGAGCCCCCCCCCCCCCAAAAAAAACTCTCAAGAACCCACACACTATATCTCTCTAGGTTTGTATCTCTCTCACACAACCCCACGTAGGTGGTGTACGTATACAAGAAGAGAATAGGTGCACCGTGCACGTACTCACGCTTCGTGCCCAACCACACCCACGTGGATACACGGTGGAGCTCATTTATTTATGAAATGGCAACCCACATGCTAATTTGAACGCCTGTAGCGGTTGTTTACCTAGGGAGGTCGTGTAACATGCCTGCACGAAACAAAGTTCGACTTGACGCGTTGCCACGTTATTTTTAAATAAAGTTATAGCGCTCAATGGCACGTACACAGAATATAAAACGATTTTTATGGAGAAAAAGGTAGTCTGCTCACTATATACAATGGAGCCTTGCGTGCCTGGTTTGTTGCTCTTTAGAGTATCTCACACAAGGCTGTGGTGGCCTCTCTCTCTCTCACGGTTGGTCACTAATCCGGCCGCATCCCGTCCGCCGGGGGAAAGGGAGTGCGGTGGCCTCTCTCTCTCTCACCGTTGGTCACCGACCCGGCCGCATCCCGTCCACCGGGGGAAAGGGAGGAAGTGCATCGTTTCTTCGTTTGACGGTGCCGAGGCAGCACGTCCCGATCTGCGGTACATGCCGTTCTCTTTGACCAAGCTCTGGTGCGGCAGGGCCTACGCCACCTGCTCGGAGATTCCGCCTGCCGCCGCTCACCTAGTTACATCCCGACGACCTCCAGGTATCACCTCCGGCCTTGCTCCACTGCCCGTCTTCCCACGTCGCTGCATGTGGATCTTCCATAGTTCTTTTCCCAAAACGTAGCTCGTCCAGCGTACTTTCCATATTGCATTCTCGAACTCACACCGTTTTAGACAAACACAACCGTGTTGTTATCTTCCCTTAGGGAAAGGAATATGCTTCTTTTTTGTCGTCGCATGTGTCATCAACTGTTATTGGCGATAATTGTTTC
>JAHHZJ010003159.1:0-36958 GCA_021437245.1 Aegilops speltoides
AAAAACAAACTTATTCGCACTTATAGCTCGAACTTTTCTGGGCCAACTGATCCGAATGGTCTGCAGAAACATGCGCCTTGGCCATGGACCTGTTACAACATGGTGCTATGCTCACATTAGGGCAGAATCGGTGAACAGAGAAAAGACAAAACTCACCCTATTGATGGTATTGACCGAGACTATAAACGTGAGTCAGAAAAAGCTCCGTTTGAGTAATTTTCATAGGTGTTGGAAAGGTATCGGAGAATTGAGATGGTAGGACTTCTAACTTTCCGATCTAGAAGAATTTACACATCCACATACACACGTGCATGCGCACTGAAAATATCTAGCCCAAAAAAGGCGGTTCGTGCCCTCAAAAAAGGATCGCAAGATTGAAAAAACAAACTATTTCACACTTATAGCTCAAATTTTTCGGGCCAACTGATCCGAATGGTCTGTAAACATGCGCCTTGGCCATGGACCTGTTACAACTTGGTGCTAGGCTCACATTAGGGCAGAATCGGTGAACAGAGAAAAGACAAAACTCACCCTATTGATGGTATTGACCGAGACTATAAACGTGAGTCAGAAAAAGCTCCGTTTGAGTAATTTTCATAGGTGTTGGAAAGGTATCGGAAAATTGAAATGGTAGGACTTCTAACTTTCTGATCTAGAAGAATTTACACATCCACATAAACATGTGCATGCGCACTGAAAATATCTAGCCCAAAAAAGGCGGTTCGTGACCTCAAAACGGATAGCAAAATTGAAAAAACAAACTTATTCGCCCTTATAGCTCGAACTTTTCTGGGCCAACTGATCCGAATGGTCTGCAGAAACATGCACCTTGGCCATGGACCTGTTACAACATGGTGCTATGCTCACATTAGGGCAGAATCGGTGAACAGAGAAAAGACAAAACTCACCCTATTGATGGTATTGACCGAGACTAGAAACGTGAGTCAGAAAAAGCTCCGTTAGAGTAATTTTCATAGGTGTTGGAAAGGTATCGGAGAATTGAGACGGTAGGACTTCTAACTTTCCGATCTAGAAGAATTTACACATCCACATACACACGTGCATGCGCAATGAAAATATCTAGCCCAAAAAAGGCGGTTCGTGCCCTCAAAAACGGATCGCAAGATTGAAAAAACAAACTATTTCGCACTTATAGCTCAAACTTTTCTGGGCCAACTGATCCGAATGGTCTGCAGAAACATGCGCCCAGGCCATGGACCTCTTACAACATGGTGCTAGGCTCACATTAGGGTAGAATCGGTGAACAGAGAAAAGATAAAACTCACTATATTGATGGTATTGACCGAGACTATAAACGTGAGTCAGAAAAAGCTCCGTTTGAGTAATTTTCATAGGTGTTGGAAAGGTATTGGAGAATCGAGATGGTAGGACTTCTAACTTGCCGATCTAGAAGAATTTACAAATCCACATAAACACGTGCATGCGCACTGAAAATATCTATCCCCAAAAAGGCGGTTCCTGACCTCAAAACGGATAGCAAAATTGAAAAAACAAACTATTTCGCACTTATAGCTCAAACTTTTCTGGGCCAACTGATCCGAATGTTCTGCAGAAACATGCTCCTTGGCCATGGACCTGTTACAACATGGTGCTATGCTCACATTAGGGCAGAATCGGTGAACAGAGAAAAGACAAAACTCACCCTATTGATGGTATTGACCGAGACTATAAACGTGAGTCAGAAAAAAGCTCTGTTTGAGTAATTTTCATAGGTGTTGGAAAGGTATCGGAGGATTGAGATGGTAGGACTTCTAACTTTCCGATCTGGAAGAATTTACACATCCATATACACACGTGCATGCGCACTGAAAATATCTAGCCCAAAAAAGGCGGTTCGTGCCCTCAAAAACGGATCGCAAGATTTAAAAAACAAACTATTTCGCACTTATAGCTCAAAATTTTCTGGGCCAACTGATCCGAATGGTCTGCAGAAACATGCGCCTTGGCCATGGACCTGTTACAACTTGGTGCTAGGCTCACATTAGGGCAGAATCGGTGAACAGAGAAAAGACAAAACTCACCCTATTGATGGTATTGACCGAGACTATAAACGTGAGTCAGAAAAAGCTCCGTTTGAGTAATTTTCATAGGTGTTGGAAAGGTATCGGAAAATTGAGATGGTAGGACTTCTAAATTTCTGATCTAGAAGAATTTACACATCCACATAAACATGTGCATGCGCACTGAAAATATCTAGCCCAAAAAAGGCGGTTCGTGACCTCAAAACGGATAGCAAAATTGAAAAAACAAACTTATTCGCACTTATAGCTCGAACTTTTCGGGCCAACTGATCCAATGGTCTGCAGTAAACATGCGCCTTTGGCCATGGACCTGTTACAACATGGTGCTATGCTCACATTAGGGCAGAATCGGTGAACAGAGAAAAGACAAAACTCACCCTATTGATGGTATTGACCGAGACTATAAACGTGAGTCAGAAAAAGCTCCGTTTGAGTAATTTTCATAGGTGTTGGAAAGGTATCGGAGAATTGAGATGGTAGGACTTCTAACTTTCCGATCTAGAAGAATTTACACATCCACATACACACGCAGCATGCGCAATGAAAATATCTAGCCCAAAAAGGCGGTTCGTGCCTCAAAAACGGATCGCAAGATTGAAAAACAAACTATTTCGCACTTATAGCTCAAACTTTTTCGGGCCAACTGATCCGAATGGTCTGCAGTAAACATGCGCCCTGGCCATGGACCTGTTACAACATGGTGCTAGGCTCACATTAGGGTAGAATCGGTGAACAGAGAAAAGATAAAACTCACTATATTGATGGTATTGACCGAGACTATAAACGTGAGTCAGAAAAAGCTCCGTTTGAGTAATTTTCATAGGTGTTGGAAAGGTATTGGAGAATCGAGATGGTAGGACTTCTAACTTGCCGATCTAGAAGAATTTACAAATCCACATAAACACGTGCATGCGCACTGAAAATATCTATCCCAAAAAAGGCGGTTCCTGACCTCAAAACGGATAGCAAAATTGAAAAAACAGACTATTTCGCACTTATAGCTCAAATTTTCTGGGCCAACTGATCCGAATGTTCTGCAGAAACATGCTCCTTGGCCATGGACCTGTTACAACATGGTGCTATGCTCACATTAGGGCAGAATCAGTGAACAGAGAAAAGACAAAACTCACCCTATTGATGGTATTGACCGAGACTATAAACGTGAGTCAGAAAAAAGCTCTGTTTGAGTAATTTTCATAGGTGTTGGAAAGGTATCGGAGGATTGAGATGGTAGGACTTCTAACTTTCCGATCTGGAAGAATTTACACATCCATATACACACGTGCATGCGCACTGAAAATATCTAGCCCAAAAAGGCGGTTCGTGCCTCAAAAACGGATCGCAAGATTTAAAAACAAACTATTTCGCACTTATAGCTCAAATTTTCTCGGGCCAACTGATCCAATGGTCTGCAGTAAACATGCGCCTTGGCCATGGACCTGTTACAACATGGTGCTAGGCTCACATTAGGGCAGAATCGGTGAACAGAGAAAAGACAAAACTCACCCTATTGATGGTATTGACCGAGACTATAAACGTGAGTTTAAAAAGCTCCGCTTGAGTAATTTTCATAGGTGTTGGAAAGGTATCGGAAAATTGAGATGGTAGGACTTCTAAATTTCTGATCTAGAAGAATTTACACATCCACATAAACATGTGCATGCGACTGAAAATATCTAGCCCAAAAAGGCGGTTCGTGACCTCAAAACGGATAGCAAAATTGAAAAACAAACTTATTCACACTTATAGCTCGAACTTTTCGGGCCAACTGATCCAATGGTCTGCAGAAACATGCGCCTTTGGCCATGGACCTATTACAACATGGTGCTATGCTCACATTAGGGCAGAATCGGTGAACAGAGAAAAGACAAAACTCACCCTATTGATGGTATTGACCGAGACTATAAACGTGAGTCAGAAAAAGCTCCGATTGAGTAATTTTCATAGGTGTTGGAAAGGTATCGGAGAATTGAGATGATAGGACTTCTAATTTTCCAATCTGGAAGAATTTACACATCCACATACACACGCACGCAAGACTGAAAATATCTAGCCCAAAAAGGCGGTTCGTGCCTCAAAAACGGATCGCAAGATTGAAAAACAAACTATTTCGCACTTATAGCTCGAACTTTTCTCGGGCCAACTGATCCAATGTTTCACAGAAATATGCGCCCTGGCCATGGACCTATTACAACATGGTGCTAGGCTCGCATTAGGGCAGAATCGGTGAACAGAGAAAAGACAAAACTCACCCTATTGATGGTATTGACCGAGACTATAAACGTGAGTCAGAAAAAGCTCCGTTTGAGTAATTTTCATAGGTGTTGGAAAGGTATCGGAAAATTGAGATGGTAGGACTTCTAACTTTCCGATCTAGAAGAATTTACACATCCACATAAACACGTGCATGCGCACTGAAAATATCTAGCCCAAAAAAGGCGGCTCGTGACCTCAAAACGGATAGCAAAATTGAAAAAACAAACTTATTCGCACTTATAGCTCGAACTTTTCTGGGCCAACAGATCCGAATGGTCTGCAGAAACATGTGCCTTGGCCATGGACCTGTTACAACATGGTGCTATGCTCACATTAGGGCAGAATCGGTGAACAGAGAAAAGACAAAACTCACCCTATTGATGGTATTGACCGAGACTATAAACGTGAGTCAGAAAAAGCTCCGTTTGAGTAATATTCATAGGTGTTGGAAAGGTATTGGAGAATCGAGATGGTAGGACTTCTAACTTGCCGATCTAGAAGAATTTATAAATCCACATAAACACGTGCATGCGCACTGAAAATATCTATCCCAAAAAAGGCGGTTCCTGACCACAAAACGGATAGCAAAATTTAAAAAACAAACTATTTCGCACTTATAGCTCGAAATTTTCTGGGCCAACTGATCCGAATGTTCTGCAGAAACATGCTCCTTGGCCATGGACCTGTTACAACATGGTGCTATGCTCACATTAGGGCAGAATCGGTGAACAGAGAAAAGACAAAACTCACCCTATTGATGGTATTGACCGAGACTATAAACGTGAGTCAGAAAAAGCTCCGTTTGAGTAATTTTCATAGGTGTTGGAAAGGTATCGGAAAATTGAGATGGTAGGACTTCTAAATTTCTGATCTAGAAGAATTTACACATCCACATAAACATGTGCATGCGCACTGAAAATATCTAGCCCAAAAAAGGCGGTTCGTGACCTCAAAACGGATAGCAAAATTGAAAAAACAAACTTATTCACACTTATAGCTCGAACTTTTCTGGGCCAACTGATCCGAATGGTCTGCAGAAACATGCGCCTTGGCCATGGACCTATTACAGCATGGTTCTATGCTCACATTAGGGCAGAATCGGTGAACAGAGAAAAGACAAAACTCACCCTATTGATGGTATTGACCGAGACTATAAACGTGATTCAGAAAAAGCTCCGTTTGAGTAATTTTCATAGGTGTTGGAAAGGTATCGGAGAATTGAGATGATACGACTTCTAATTTTCCAATCTGGAAGAATTTACACATCCACATACACACATGCACGCGCACTGAAAATATCTAGCCCAAAAAAGGCGGTTCGTGCCCTCAAAAACGGATCGCAAGATTGAAAAAACAATCTATTTCGCACTTATAGCTCGAACTTTTCTGGGCCAACTGATCCGAATGCTCTACAGAAATATGCGCCCTGGCCATGGACCTTTACAACATGGTGCTAGGCTCACATTAGGGCAGAATCGGTGAACAGAGAAAAGACAAAACTCACCCTATTGATGGTATTGACCGAGACTATAAACGTGAGTCAGAAAAAGCTCCGTTTGAGTAATTTTCATAGGTGTTGGAAAGGTATCGGAAAATTGAGATGGTAGGAGTTCTAACTTTCCGATCTAGAAGAATTTACACATCCACATAAACACGTGCATGCGCACTGAAAATATCTAGCCCAAAAAAGGCGGCTCGTGACCTCAAAACGGATAGCAAAATTGAAAAAACAAACTTATTCGCACTTATAGCTCGAACTTTTCTGGGCCAACTGATCCGAATGGGCGTAAACATGTGCCTTGGCCATGGACCTGTTACAACATGGTGCTATGCTCACATTAGGGCAGAATCGGTGAACAGAGAAAAGACAAAACTCACCCTATTGATGGTATTGACCGAGACTATAAACGTGAGTCATCCGCTTGAGTAATTTTCATAGGTGTTGGAAAGGTATTGGAGAATCGAGATGGTAGGACTTCTAACTTGCCGATCTGAAGACGTGCCTGAAAATATCTATCCCAAAAACACCTCAAAACGGATAGCAAAATTGAAAAACAAACTATTTCGCACTTATAGCTCAAACTTTTGGGCCAACTGATCCATTGCGTAAACATGGTCCTTGGCCATGGAGTTACAACATGGTGCTATGCTCACATTAGGGCAGAATCGTGAACAGAGAAAAGACAAAACTCACCCTATTGATGGTATTGACCGAGACTATAAACGTGAGTCGAGAAAAAGCTCCGCTTGAGTAATTTTCATAGGTGTTGGAAAGGTATCGGAGAATTGAGATGGTAGGACTTCTAACTTTCCGATCTGGAAGAATTTACACATCCATATACACACGCATGCGCACTGAAAATATCTAGCCCAAAAAGGCGGTTCGTGCCTCAAAACGGATCGCAAGATTTAAAAACAAACTATTTCGCACTTATAGCTTGAAATTTTCTCGGCCAAACTGATCCGAATGGTCTGCAGAAACATGCGCCTTGGCCATGGACCTGTTACAACTTGGTGCTAGGCTCACATTAGGGCAGAATCGGTGAACAGAGAAAAGACAAAACTCACCCTATTGATGGTATTGACCGAGACTATAAACGTGAGTCAGAAAAAGCTCCGTTTGAGTAATTTTCATAGGTGTTGGAAAGGTATCGGAAAATTGAGATGGTAGGACTTCTAAATTTCTGATCTAGAAGAATTTACACATCCACATAAACATGTGCATGCGCACTGAAAATATCTAGCCCAAAAAAGGCGGTTCGTGACCTCAAAACGGATAGCAAAATTGAAAAAACAAACTTATTCGCACTTATAGCTCGAACTTTTCGGGCCAATCGATCCAATGGTCTGCAGAAACATGCGCCTTGGCCATGGACCTGTTACAACATGGTGCTATGCTCACATTAGGGCAGAATCGGTGAACAGAGAAAAGACAAAACTCACCCTATTGATGGTATTGACCGAGACTATAAACGTGAGTCAGAAAAAGCTCCGTTTGAGTAATTTTCATAGGTGTTGGAAAGGTATCGGAGAATTGAGACGGTAGGACTTCTAACTTTCCGATCTAGAAGAATTTACACATCCACATACACACGTGCACGCGCACTGAAAATATCTAGCCCAAAAAAGGCGGTTCGTGCCCTCAAAAACGGATCGCAAGATTGAAAAAACAAACTATTTCGCACTTATAGCTCGAACTTTTCTGGGCCAACTGATCCGAATGCTCTACAGAACCCTGGCCATGGACCTATTACAACATGGTGCTAGGCTCACATTAGGGCAGAATCGGTGAACAGAGAAAAGACAAAACTCACCCTATTGATGGTATTGACCGAGACTATAAACGTGAGTCAGAAAAAGCTCCGTTTGAGTAATTTTCATAGGTGTTGGAAAGGTATCGGAAAATTGAGATGGCAGGAGTTCTAACTTTCTGATCTAGAAGAATTTACACATCCACATAAACACGTGCATGCGCACTGAAAATATCTAGCCCAAAAAAGGCGGCTCGTGACCTCAAAACGGATAGCAAAATTGAAAAAACAAACTTATTCGCACTTATAGCTCGAACTTTTCTGGGCCAACTGATCCGAATGGTCTGCAGAAACATGTGCCTTGGCCATGGACCTGTTACAACATGGTGCTATGCTCACATTAGGGCAGAATCGGTGAACAGAGAAAAGACAAAACTCACCCTATTGATGGTATTGACCGAGACTATGAACGTGAGTCAGAAAAAGCTCCATTTGAGTAATTTTCATAGGTGTTGGAAAGGTATCGGAGAATTGAGATGGTAGGACTTCTAACTTTCCGATCTGGAAGAATTTACACATCCACATACACACGTGCATACGCACTGAAAATATCTAGCCCAAAAAAGGCGGTTCGTGCCCTCAAAAATGGATCGCAAGATTTAAAAATCAAACTATTTCGCACTTATAGCTCGAAATTTTCTGGGCCAACTGATCGAATGGTCTGCAGAAACATGCGCCTTGGCCATGGACCTGTTAAAACATGGTGCTAGGCTCACATTAGGGCAGAATCGGTGACAGAGAAAAGACAAAACTCACCCTATTGATGGTATTGACCGAGACTATAAACGTGAGTCAGAAAAAGCTCCGTTTGAGTAATTTTCATAGGTGTTGGAAAGGTATCGGAAAATTGAGATGGCAGGACTTCTAAATTTCTGATCTAGAAGAATTTACACATACACATAAACATGTGCATGCGCACTGAAAATATCTAGCCCAAAAAAGGCGGTTCGTGACCTCAAAACGGATAGCAAAATTGAAAAAACAAACTTATTCACACTTATAGCTCGAACTTTTCTGGGCCAACTGATCCGAATGGTCTGCAGAAACATGCGCCTTGGCCATGGACCTGTTACAGCATGGTGCTATGCTCACATTAGGGCAGAAGCGGTGAACAGAGAAAAGACAAAACTCACCCTATTGATGGTATTGACCGAGACTATAAACGTGAGTCAGAAAAAGCTCCGTTTGAGTAATTTTCATAGGTGTTGGAAAGGTATCGGAGAATTGAGATGGTAGGACTTCTAACTTTCCGATCTGGAAGAATTTACAGATCCACATACACACGTGCATCCGCACTGAAAATATCTAGCCCAAAATAGGCCGTTCGTGCCCTCAAAAACGGATCGCAAGATTTAAAAATCAAACTATTTCGCACTTATAGCTCAAATTTTTCGGGCTAACTGATCCAATGGTCTGCAGAAACATGCGCCTTGGCCATGGACCTGTTACAACTTGGTGCTAGGCTCACATTAGGGCAGAATCGGTGACAGAGAAAAGACAAAACTCACCCTATTGATGGTATTGACCGAGACTATAAACGTGAGTCAGAAAAAGCTCCGTTTGAGTAATTTTCATAGGTGTTGGAAAGGTATCGGAAAATTGAGATGGTAGGACTTCTAAATTTCTGATCTAGAAGAATTTACACATCCACATAAACATGTGCATGCGCACTGAAAATATCTAGCCCAAAAAAGGCGGTTCGTGACCTCAAAACGGATAGCAAAATTGAAAAAACAAACTTATTCGCACTTATAGCTCGAACTTTTCTGGGCCAACTGATCCGAATGGTCTGCAGAAACATGCGCCTTGGCCATGGACCTGTTACAACATGGTGCTATGCTCACATTAGGGCAGAATCGGTGAACAGAGAAAAGACAAAACTCACCCTATTGATGGTATTGACCGAGACTATAAACGTGAGTCAGAAAAAGCTCCGTTTGAGTAATTTTCATAGGTGTTGGAAAGGTATCGGAGAATTGAGATGGTAGGACTTCTAACTTTCTGATCTGGAAGAATTTACACATCCACATACACACGCGCATCCGCACTGAAAATATCTAGCCCAAAATAGGCCGTTCGTGCCCTCAAAAACGGATCGCAAGATTTAAAAATCAAACTATTTCGCACTTATAGCTCGAAATTTTCTGGGCTAACTGATCCGAATGGTCTGCAGAAACATGCGCCTTGGCCATGGACCTGTTACAACTTGGTGCTAGGCTCACATTAGGGCAGAATCGGTGAACAGAGAAAAGACAAAACTCACCCTATTGATGGTATTGACCGAGACTATAAACGTGAGTCAGAAAAAGCTCCGTTTGAGTAATTTTCATAGGTGTTGGAAAGGTATCGGAAAATTGAGATGGTAGGAGTTCTAACTTTCCGATCTAGAAGAATTTACACATCCACATAAACACGTGCACACGCACTGAAAATATCTAGCCCAAAAAAGGCGGTTCTTGACCTCAAAACGGATAGCAAAATTGAAAAAACAAACTTATTCGCACTTATAGCTCGAACTTTTCTGGGCCAACTGATCCGAATGGTCTGCAGAAACATGCGCCCTGGCCATGGACCTGTTACAACATGGTGCTATGCTCACAGTAGGGCAGAATCGGTGAACAGAGAAAAGACAAAACTCACCCTATTGATGGTATTGACCGAGACTATAAACGTGAGTGAGAAAAAGCTCCATTTGAGTAATTTTCATAGGTGTTGGAAAGATATCGGAGAATTGAGATGGTAGGACTTCTAACTTTCCGATCTGGAAGAATTTACACATCCACATACACACGTGCATACGCACTGAAAATATCTAGCCCAAAATAGGCGGTTCGTGCCCTCAAAAACGGATCGCAAGATTTAAAAATCAAACTATTTCGCACTTATAGCTCGAAATTTTCTGGGCCAACTGATCCGAATGTTCTGCAGAAACATGCGCCTTGGCCATGGACCTGTTACAACATGGTGCTATGCTCACATTAGGGCAGAATCGGTGAACAGAGAAAAGACAAAACTCACCCTATTGATGGTATGGACCGAGACTATAAAGGTGAGTCAGAAAAAGCTCCGTTTGAGTAATTTTCATAGGTGTTGGAAAGGTATCGGAGAATTGAGATGGTAGGACTTCTAACTTTCCGATCTAGAAGAGTTTACACATCCACATACACACGTGCATGCGCACTGAAAATATCTAGCCCAAAAAAGGCGGTTCGTGCCCTCAAAAACGGATCGCAAGATTTAAAAAACAAACTATTTCGCACTTATAGCTCGAAATTTTCTGGGCCAACTGATCCGAATGGTCTGCAGAAACATGCGCCTTGGCCATGGACCTGTTACAACTTGGTGCTAGGCTCACATTAGGGCAGAATCGTTGAACAGAGAAATGACAAAACTCACCCTATTGATGGTATTGACCGAGACTATAAACGTGAGTCAGAAAAAGCTCCGTTTGAGTAATTTTCATAGGTGTTGGAAAGGTATTGGAGAGTTGAGATGGTAGGACTTCTAACTTTCCGATCTGGAAGAATTTACACATCCACATACACACGTGCATACGCACTGAAAATATCTAGCCCAAAATAGGCGGTTCGTGCCCTCAAAAACGGATCGCAAGATTTAAAAATCAAACTATTTCGCACTTATAGCTCGAACTTTTCTGGGGCAACTGATCCGAATGTTCTGCAGAAACATGCGCCTTGGCCATTGACCTATTACAACATGGTGCTATGCTCACATTAGGGCAGAATCGGTGAACAGAGAAAAGAAAAACTCACCCTATTGATGGTATTCACCGAGACTATAAACGTGAGTCAGAAAAAGCTCCGTTTGAGTAATTTTCATAGGTGTTGGAAAGGTATCGGAGAATTGAGATGGTAGGACTTCTAACTTTCCGATCTAGAAGAATTTACACATCCACATACACACGTGCATACGCACTGAAAATATCTAGCCCAAAATAGGCGGTTCGTGCCCTCAAAAACGGATCGCAAGATTTAAAAATCAAACTATTTCGCACTTATAGCTCGAAATTTTCTGGGCCAAGTGATCCGAATGGTCTGCAGAAACATGCGCCTTGGCCATGGACCTGTTACAACTTGGTGCTAGGCTCACATTAGGGCAGAATCGGTGAACAGAGAAAAGACAAAACTCACCCTATTGATGGTATTGACCGAGACTATAAACGTGAGTCAGAAAAAGCTCCGTTTGAGTAATTTTCATAGGTGTTGGAAAGGTATCGGAGAATTGAGATGGTAGGACTTCTAACTTTCCGATCTAGAAGAGTTTACACATCCACATACACACGTGCATGCGCACTGAAAATATCTAGCCCAAAAAAGGCGGTTCGTGCCCTCAAAAACGGATCGCAAGATTGAAAAAACAAACTATTTCGCACTTATAGCTCGAACTTTTCTGGGCCAACTGATCCGAATGCTCTGCAGAAACATGCGCCCTGGCCATGGACCTATTACAACATGGTGCTATGCTCACATTAGGGCAGAATCGGTGAACAGAGAAAAGACAAAACTCACCCTATTGATGGTATTGACCGAGACTATAAACGTGAGTCAGAAAAAGCTCCGTTTGAGTAATTTTCATAGGTGTTGGAAAGGTATCGGAAAATTGAGATGGTAGGACTTCTAAATTTCTGATCTAGAAGAATTTACACATCCACATACACACGTGCACGCGCACTGAAAATATCTAGCCTAAAAAAGGCGGTTCGTGCCCTCAAAAACGGATCGCAAGATTGAAAAAACAAACTATTTCGCACTTATAGCTCGAACTTTTCTGGGCCAACTGATCCGAATGCTCAACAGAAATATGCGCCCTGGCCATGGACCTATTACAACATGGTGCTAGGCTCACATTAGGGCAGAATTGGTGAACAGAGAAAAGACAAAACTCACCCTATTGATGGTATTGACCGAGACTATAAACGTGAGTCAGAAAAAGCTCCGTTTGAGTAATTTTCATAGGTGTTGGAAAGGTATCGGAGAATTGAGATGATACGAGTTCTAACTTTCCGATCTAGAAGAATTTACACATCCACATAAACACGTGCATGCGCACTGAAAATATCTAGCCCAAAAAAGGTGGTTCGTGACCTCAAAACGGATAGCAAAATTGAAAAAACAAACTTATTCGCACTTATAGCTCGAACTTTTCTGGGCCAACTGATCCGAATGGTCTGCAGAAACATTTGCCTTGGCCATGGACCTATTACAACATGGTGCTATGCTCACATTAGGGCGGAATCGGTGAATAGAGAAAAGACAAAACTCACCCTATTGATGGTATTGACCGAGACTATAAACGTGAGTCAGAAAAAGCTCCATTTGAGTAATTTTCATAGGTGTTGGAAAGGTATCGGAAAATTGAGATGGTAGGAGTTCTAACTTTCCGATCTAGAAGAATTTACACATCCACATAAACACGTGCATACGCACTGAAAATATCTAGCCCAAAAAAGGCGGCTCGTGACCTCAAAACGGATAGCAAAATTGAAAAAACAAACTTATTCGCACTTATAGCTCGAACTTTTCTGGGCCAACAGATCCGAATGGTCTGCAGAAACATGTGCCTTGGCCATGGACCTGTTACAACATGGTGCTATGCTCACATTAGGGCAGAATCGGTGAACAGAGAAAAGACAAAACTCACCCTATTGATGGTATTGACCGAGACTATAAACGTGAGTCAGAAAAAGCTCCATTTGAGTAATTTTCATAGGTGTTGGAAAGGTATCGGAGAATTGAGATGGTAGGACTTCTAACTTTCCGATCTGGAAGAATTTACAGATCCACATACACACGTGCATACGCACTGAAAATATCTAGCCCAAAATAGGCCGTTCGTGCCCTCAAAAACGGATCGCAAGATTTAAAAATCAAACTATTTCGCACTTATAGCTCGAAATTTTCTGGGCTAACTGATCCGAATGGTCTGCAGAAACATGCGCCTTGGCCATGGACCTGTTACAACTTGGTGCTAGGCTCACATTAGGGCAGAATCGGTGAACAGAGAAAAGACAAAACTCACCCTATTGATGGTATTGACCGAGACTATAAACGTGAGTCAGAAAAAGCTCCGTTTGAGTAATTTTCATAGGTGTTGGAAAGGTATCGGAAAATTGAGATGGCAGGACTTCTAAATTTCTGATCTATAAGAATTTACACATACACATAAACATGTGCATGCGCACTGAAAATATCTAGCCCGAAAAAGGCGGTTCGTGACCTCAAAACGGATAGCAAAATTGAAAAAACAAACTTATTCACACTTATAGCTCGAACTTTTCTGGGCCAACTTATCCGAATGGTCTGCAGAAACATGCGCCTTGGCCATGGACCTGTTACAGCATGGTGCTATGCTCACATTAGGGCAGAAGCAGTGAACAGAGAAAAGACAAAACTCACCCTATTGATGGTATTGACCGAGACTATAAACGTGAGTCAGAAAAAGCTCCGTTTGAGTAATTTTCATAGGTGTTGGAAAGGTATCGGAGAATTGAGATGATATGACTTCTAATTTTCCAATCTGGAAGAATTTACACATCCACATACACACGCACGCCAAGACTGAAAATATCTAGCCTAAAAAGGCGGTTCGTGCCTCAAAAACGGATCGCAAGATTGAAAAAACAAACTATTTCGCACTTATAGCTCGAACTTTTCTGGGCCAACTGATCCGAATGCTCAACAGAAATATGCGCCCTGGCCATGGACCTATTACAACATGGTGCTAGGCTCACATTAGGGCAGAATCTGAACAGAGAAAAGACAGAACTCACCCTATTGATGGTATTGACCGAGACTATAAACGTGAGTCAGAAAAAGCTCCGTTTGAGTAATTTTCATAGGTGTTGGAAAGGTATCGGAAAATTGAGATGGTAGGAGTTCTAACTTTCCGATCTAGAAGAATTTACACATCCACATAAACACGTGCATGCGCACTGAAAATATCTAGCCCAAAAAAGGCGGTTCTTGACCTCAAAACAGATAGCAAAATTGAAAAAACAAACTTATTCGCACTTATAGCTCGAACTTTTCTGGGCCAACTGATCCGAATGGTCTGCAGAAACATGTGCCTTGGCCATGGACCTATTACAACATGGTGCTATGCTCACATTAGGGCAGAATCGGTGAACAGAGAAAAGACAAAACTCACCCTATTGATGGTATTGACCGAGACTATAAACGTGAGTCAGAAAAAGCTCCATTTGAGTAATTTTCATAGGTGTTGGAAAGATATCGAGAATTGAGATGGTAGGACTTCTAACTTTCCGATCTGGAAGAATTTACACATCCACATACACGTGCATACGACTGAAAATATCTAGCCCAAAATAGGCGGTTCGTGCCTCAAAAACGGATCGCAAGATTTAAAAATCAAACTATTTCGCACTTATAGCTCGAATTTTTCGGGCCAACTGATCCGAATGTTCTGCGAAACATGCGCCTTTGGCCATGGACCTGTTACAACATGGTGCTATGCTCACATTAGGGCAGAATCGGTGAACAGAGAAAAGACAAAACTCACCCTATTGATGGTATTGACCGAGACTATAAAGGTGAGTCAGAAAAAGCTCCGTTTGAGTAATTTTCATAGGTGTTCGAAAGGTATCGGAGAATTGAGATGGTAGGACTTCTAACTTTCCGATCTAGAAGAGTTTACACATCCACATACACACGTGCATGCGCACTGAAAATATATATCCCAAAAAAGGCGGTTCGTGCCCTCAAAAATGGATCGCAAGATTTCAAAAACGAACTATTTCGCACTTATAGCTCGAAATTTTCTCGGGCCGATCGATCCGAATGGTCTGCGTAAACATGCGCCTTGGCCATGGACCTGTTACAACTTGGTGCTAGGCTCACATTAGGGCAGAATCGGTGAACAGAGAAAAGACAAAACTCATCCTATTGATGGTATTGACCGAGACTATAAACGTGAGTCAGAAAAAGCTCCGTTTGAGTAAATTTCATAGGTGTTGGAAAGGTATCGGAGAATTGAGATGGTAGGACTTCTAACTTTCCGATCTGGAAGAATTTACACATCCACATACACACGTGCATACGCACTGAAAATATCTAGCCCAAAATAGGCGGTTCGTGCCCTCAAAAACGGATCGCAAGATTTAAAAATCAAACTATTTCGCACTTATAGCTCGAACTTTTCTGGGCCAACTGATCCGAATGTTCTGCAGAAACATGCGCCTTGGCCATTGACCTATTACAACATGGTGCTATGCTCACATTAGGGCAGAATCGGTGAACAGAGAAAAGACAAAACTCACCCTATTGATGGTATTGACCGAGACTATAAACGTGAGTCAGAAAAAGCTCCGTTTGAGTAATTTTCAAAGGGGTTGGAAAGGTATCGGAGAATTGAGATGGTAGGACTTCTAACTTTCCGATCTAGAATAATTTACACATCCACATACACACGTGCATGCGCACTGAAAATATCTAGCCCAAAAAAGGCGGTTCGTGCCCTCAAAAACGGATCGCAAGATTTAAAAAACAAACTATTTCGCACTTATAGCTCGAAATTTTCTGGGTCAACTGATCCGAATGGTCTGCAGAAACATGCGCCCACTACTAGGAAAAGGCATGCTAGTGGCGCACCAGTTTTGCCTTCTAATGGCGCATGGCTGGTGCGCCACTGGCATCACGCCATTAGAATTTTTTTATTGGCGCACCACCTGTGCGCCATTAGAATTGGTATTCTAATGGCGCACTCGACATGTGCGCCATTAGTACTGCTCACAAAGGCGCCACTAGTATCTGCTATACTTACAGCCAGCAAGATACCAGAAAGTGCGCCATTAGTAACAACTTTTTAATTCTTTTCTTCTTAATCTCATGTCACTATTTCACATATGAGATATTCAACACATATATATGTACAACAAGCATCCATATAGCAATCATATATGTACAACAAGCATACATATAGCAATCATATCCAACACACAAGTTTCATCATATATACATACGCACATAGCCAACACATAGTTCCGTTGTTACAAAAGTTTCACATTGTTCATCCAACACCGTTATCCATCAATTCACAAAAGTTTCACATTCATACAAAATAAAAACAGAAATGGAAAAGAAGCACCCCATCCACGCAAGCTTCCGCCAATTAAATCAAATCTGCAAAATGATAAACAAGAAGTTAGAAGAAGAAAAGAAGAAGACTATGTCGGTAGTACTAAGGTAGGGGTACCTCAAGACCCAACTTGTGCACGGGTAGCCGCAGCTCCCCACAGAAGATCCACCAGATGCTTGCCGGAGACCATTCCGCTCCCTACCAAGCCATTCAAGAACAAAGTGTGCAAGGCCAAAACTCAAGACCCTGCAAGAGGAGCTTGCCGGGAAGGCCATTCCAGTGCTCAAGGCTACATTACTCCTACAGATCCCGGCGAGAGGAGCTCGTCGGGAGGACCAGAAACCACATCACAGAAGACACGCCCGGCGCCCAGGCGCTTGGCGAGGACCCGGGAGCGGCAAGTCACAGAGCCCGACAAGCCCCGGGTCCAAGAAGATCAAGGCCCCGGCGAGGTGCTTGCCGGGAGAGCTATGCTACGTGTTCCGCACCCAGCTCATTCACCCACGCTACGCCTCCAGCCTTCTCCGAGACGCGTGGCGGTGGTCAGGTATGCATGAAGAATGCGGTGGCACTCCACGGTGGGCTTAGCCGCCGGGCGAAAAAGAAGACGAATGGCGGAGCTTTTGGGCGACGGCGACGGGCATTTAATGCCCTTGTCCCCCTCTGTCAAGGTAGGTAGAAAGCAATCAGAGCTGCAATCGTTCAAGACTGTTCCAACTACCACCTCTTTACGCTTTTACCCTCTACTCACGCTGACACTGTCGGTGACCCCTTGCCCTATAAAAGGAGGCCCATGCACAACGAGAGGAGGTTCCAACCGTCGCTACTCTCGCGAGTAGGTTCGGCGAATAGCTACCCTCTCGAGGGTTTCGCAGACACCACTCCACCGTTTTGCTCGCATTCTCGAGCAAGATCAAATACAACACAATGCAGCAAGAGGGTTTACGCGACGATCGCGCCCGGCTGGGTAAAACTTCGCGCGTCGCCGACCGATCTCTCCGCGCAGCCTCCGCCTCCTACCGAACACACGAAGGGGCCCTGCCCCATAGGTGCCGCGCCACCCATCTAAGACGCGACATCTTCGGGCGCGCTGTAGGGGCGCCGAGGTTGTGCGAACTGATCCGGCGTCGCAAGCGCCAAAGACTCTTCATCAACCCTCCAGCTTCGCCAAGCTTCATCGACAATCGCGCCATGGCCTCAAGACGAGAGCTAGGGTCGCAGACCATCTCGTCTTCCCCGCCGCCGCCGGAGCCGACGGCAAAGCGGAGGAGACGCCGGTGGAAGGGTGGACACCGCGAGGGCGCCGCGGTGCCACCAGATCCAGGACGGGACGGAGGACCACGCCGCCTCCGTAGACCCACGCCCATCCCAGCGACTACCACCCAGCGCGCCGTGGTTACGAAGATGGTGCCCGCATGTCGGGCTAGAACATGCCGGGCTCGCGGGATGCTCCGGACCGCTGTCCGAGTATGAGCAAAGCGAAAGCGCCGAGACAAGACCCGCTCCTCTTATCGCTACTAGAGTCCGAGCACGACCCGCTCGCGCCGCCGCCCCGCTCCCCTACGCCCGCAAGCGTGTCTCCACCGAGCGCCACGCAATCGCCGAGGACGCGCCATCGAGCTCTAAGTCCGGCGAGGACGGCTCAGTGCTTATCTCCGACGCAGCAGCTCCTCGAACGCCTAAGCCCGGGCGAAGACAACTTTGGTGTTCGCTCCGCAAATGCACCTCCCCGGAGCGCTGCGCTGCCGTCAGAACGCACCATTGGGCACCTCAGCCGGTGCGAGGAAACAAGAAAAGAAAAGCTAAGTCGCCGCACTTTCGTGCGAGCACTCCTTAATCTCATACTTTTATTCGTTATATCCTCTCGCATTCATCGCTTGTGCCCGAAACCCGCGCGCTGAGGAGCTCGCTCTGTGGATAGCCGCACCCTTACTTCGCTCAACACACTCAACGAGTAAAAGAGCGAAGGGCGACCAGCTTCGCACCCTCGCTTGCTCGAGTCTGCGCCAGCAAGTTAAGCGCGCCGCGAACTAGACACGGTAAGGTTGCTTGCGGAAGCGACGCCAGCCAGCGGGCTGCTGATGTCCCAGACTCAGCAAGCGCGTTAAGCGCCGCAAGTTCCTCAAGCATAAAAAGCGCACAAAGGATGCTGGATAGAGGGTGTAACGTCGCAAGCCTTGCCGTGAGATGTCCTTGGTATGGGAGGCTTGTGCGCGAGAGGAGCCAAGCCGTGGTCCAGTTGCGTACTTGGTTTGTTTCCGAGTCCGCTCAACAAACACAAGTGTGCTGCAGCACCCTTATCCTGCTTCCGAGCCACGCTCAGCAAGTTAAGCGTCGCAACTGGCCCGACGAGGCTGCTTGCCGGAAGCAACACCGCTAGCGGGCTGTCCCGCGGCAAGCGTGTTCGCCTCGGCAAGCTCCCCAAGAGCGTAAAGCACAAACATACGAAGGACAGAGCCCGACATCGCATTGCTTAGCCAAGATTTTTATACGCATACACATACATGCGCATTGAGCAATTGCATATCTACCTCAGCTATTTTCATGGCTAAAATTGCAGCAACAGAGGAGAACCAAAAGACCGCACCAACGCCTAAGATCCGACGAGCCGGGATCGCCGAGGGTTGCAGGTGCCAAGGTTCTCCCTCGGCAAACCAACCTCGCTTGGGACTGCGAGGGCCAAGATTCGTCTCCGGCAAGCCAGAGTTGCTGGGGGCTGCGATATCAGCTAAGTTTTTCATCCCTCGTCATGCATCCTCCTATGGACCGAGAGATGCGGGGCTACGTCTTTGAACGAACGTGTCTTGTAAAAACTCGACGTGGAGGAACCGAAGTCGTGGTTTAGTTATGTGCTTGGTTTGTTTCGAGTCCGCCAACAAACACAAGTGTGCCGCTGCACCTTATCTTGCTTTCGAGCGCGCCAGCAAGTTAAGCGCCGCGACTAGCCCGACAAGGTTGCTTGCCGGAAGCGACACCACCAGCGGGCTGTCCATGATGGTCGCTAAGCGTGTTCGCCCGCAAGCTCCCCGATAGCGTAAGAACAAGCAAGACACGCAATCAAGTAAAAGATTCAGTCCGCAAGCTTTCCTTTCTTTTCATTAAAACATCCAATTTAGTACAAGTCCATAGAGGATGAAAAACATGATAGAGAGGATTACAAGTTCTTAAATACAGCTAATGCCCGAGGGCTTACAGATTAAAAAGATAAGGTGCCCGTGACCCTCTCCTGTTTCTCTGCTCAGAGCTCAGAGGAGGTAGGAGCCCCGGCAAGATAGGCTTGCCGGGAGAGAAGACCCCGGGAGACGGGGAGGGCGCGCCGCACGGCCGCCCTCCCCGACCGCCTCGGCCACGTCCTCGGCCTCGTCCGCGGCCACGACCCCTCCCTCTCCCTCTCGTGGCCGGCTCTACCTCCACGGGAGCGGGATGGGGAGCGGTTCGCTGCCTAGAAGCGACCCGCGCCGCCACCGTCGAAGAGCCCGGATTCCCTCTTTCCATGACGGCAAGGAGGACTGAAAGTGAAGACGAAGGAAGAAGTGGATGAGTACGGTCGTTGAGCACCCCTTCCGCCCTATTTAAAGGGGCGAGGTGGGGGCTCAACCGCCCCGCTCGACCAATCAGGAGGCGAGAGAGCCAGAGGGGCGGGGCCGACTCGCCTTCTCCGCCCGTGACGGCTCGGTCTCCCACCTTCGCTACCACGACCCCGTGGCATGAGGGGCTGCGTGGCTAAAAAGCGGAGCCGAGCGACGGGTGAAGCGACCCGCCTCGCACCACGGTCACGGGTGGATGCCTTAATGGCTGCATGCGCTGCCCCACGCCTCCCACGACGCCGCGACCGACGCTGCGTCAAGCATGGGAGGGGAGGCGGCAGACGCAGAACAGATTCGACGCGCCATGGGCTTCACAGACTACCCGACAGACTTGTCTTGGGCCTGGCCCAACAGCCTTCGGCACGTGTATGGCCCAGGCCGGGGCTCTGGCCGGTGTACTAAGGTAGGGGTACCTCAAGACCCAACTTGTGCACTGGGTAGCCGCAGCTCCCCACAGAAGATCCATCAGATGCTTGCCGGAGACCATTCCGCTCCCTACCAAGCCATTCAAGAACAAAGTGTGCAAGGCCAAAACTCAAGACCCGGCAAGAGGAGCTTGCCGGAAGGCCATTCCAGGCTCAAGGCTACATTACTCCTACAGATCCCCGGCGAGAGGAGCTCGTCCGAGGACCAAAACCACATCACAGAAGACACGCCTCGGCGCTGCAGGCGCCTGGGCGAGGACCCGGGAGCGGCAAGTCACAGAGCCCGACAAGCCCCGGGTCCAAGAAGATCAAGGCCCCCGCGAGGTGCTTGCCGGGAGAGCTATGCTACGTGCCCGCACCCAGCTCATTCACCCACGCGTCGCCTCCAGCCTTTCTCCAGACGCGCGTGGCGGGTGGCTCAGGCTGCATGAAGAATGCGGTGGCACTCCACGGTGGTGGCTTCGCCGCGCCGTGGCGATAAAGAAGACGAATGGCGGAGCTTTTGGGCGACGGCGACGGGCATTTAATGCCCTTGTCCCCTCTGTCAAAAGTAGGTAGAAAGCACCAGAGCTGCACCGCTGTTCCCGACCGCTCCAACTACCACCTCTTTTACGCTTTTACCCCTCTACCTCACGCTGACACCTGTCGGTGACCCTTGCCCTATAAAAGGAGGCCCATGCACAACGAGAGGAGGTTCCAACCGTCGCTACTCTCGCGAGTAGGTTCGGCGAATAGCTACCTCTCGAGGGTTTGAGCACACCACTCCACCGCTTTGCTCGCATTCTCGAGCAAGATCAAATACAACACAATGCAGCAGAGGGGTTTACGCGACGATCGCGCCCAAGCTGGGTAAAATCCTCGCGCGTCGCCTCGATCTGCTCTCCGCGCAGCCTCCGCCCTCCTACCGAACACACGAAGGGGCCCCGGCCCCATAGGTGCCGCGCCACCCATCGGCACGCGCGACAGACTAGAAGAAGAATAAGAAGAGTTTTGGAAAAGAAGAAGATTAAGAAAAAGACTATAAGCTTATTATGTAAACTTGATCATTTTGTGCTAACATAAGTTATTTTGGAGCTAACCTATAGGAAACTAAGCATATAAGGTCTAAGCTAGTATATTAGAGCCAACTTAGGTAAAATGAAGCTAACCTATGTCATTTTGGAAAAGAAGAAGATTAAGAAAAAGACTATAATTAAGCTTATTATGTAAACTTGATCATTTTGTGCTAACATAAGTTATTTTGGAGCTAACCTATAGGAAACTAAGCATATAAGCTCTAAG
This sequence comes from Aegilops speltoides, assembly GCA_021437245.1. Taxonomy (NCBI): domain Eukaryota; kingdom Viridiplantae; phylum Streptophyta; class Magnoliopsida; order Poales; family Poaceae; genus Aegilops; species Aegilops speltoides. The sequence continues at coordinate 22,017 of JAHHZJ010003159.1, forward strand.
TTAGTATATTAGAGCCAACTTAGGTAAAATGAAGCTAACCTATGTCATTTTGGAAAAGAAGAAGATTAAGAAAAAAGACTATAAGCTTATTATGTAAACTTGATCATTTTGTGCTAACATAAGTTATTTTGGAGCTAACCTGAGGAAACTAAGCATATAAGCTCTAAGTTAGTATATTAGAGCCAACTTAGGTAAAATGAAGCTAACCTATAGGAAACTAAGCATATTAGAGATAACATAGGTAACTAAGTATATATATATCATTTTGGATAGCTAACCTATAGGAGATCGACATACCCGACAAAGTAGGCAGTTTTTCTCCTTCTTCTCCTTCATCTCTCGATCGCCTAGAGCGGCGAGGCTGTGGAGGCAGTGGAGGTAGTGGGATGTAGTCTTCACCACAATTGGCGTGGTCATGTTGCCCAGCTGTGGGATCGCCGGCGCCACCACCGGTGCGTGGTCATTGTCAGCACCACCACCATCGCGAGGCCACCTTCAGCACACGACCATCGCTAGGTCACCCTCAGCCACCTCCATCTCTTGCCCATGGTCACCACCACCATCTCTTGCCCTTGGTCAGCCACCACCAGCGCTAGGTCATCCTCACCGATGCCCATCCTCACTCTGCTCCTCTTCTCCCGCAGACTCCAGTCCGGATCATCCTTCTTGTTGTCTATGCTGGTGCCAGAATCGCTCTTGCTGTTGTCGCATACCAGAATCGCTGCATGCATTTTCGCTACAGCCATAGTCGCCGCTGCTTTGGCTGTAGTCGATGTCGCTGCTGCTGCTCCTACCTGTCCAAAATGCAACAATGACCGTTAACAATCGATGTGAGACAAAGCCAAATGTAGAGGAATAAGAAGAGGCGAACGCATCGGCATCATCATCGGCAGCAGACGCATGTGACACATAGTCTTGTTGTACACCTTCACGATGAGCATGTTGGCGCTGCTGTCGATCAAGACAAGGAAGTACCCCAGCTGCAGGTCGAGGCATGGTAGAAGTTCTCCCACCCACGAGACAAGTACATGTGGCCCTTCTGATCGCCAACTGCACATCCCATCGCTGCGTAAACCCGCTGCCCGCACTGTCGCAGCTTCACATTATTTGGCGGATCTTCACCCATCAAGATGTTCATAAACCTGTCGTGCAGCCTCGCAGTTTGGGAAAATGAGTGATGTAGCAAACAATGATATCATAATGAGATGGGTGAAGGGAGATCTCTCTCATTTTATATACCAGCGCCATGGATCCAAGCTGAAGCCTCAAGTATGATAGTGAAGAACTCGAATCATCCAACTCAAATCATGCGGTGTCGCAGATCGATCGGTGGCTGCTTCCGCCATCTCGATAAGCAGCGAAGAGACCAATTAGTACCCTTACAACAGATCATAAAACATGCATTAGTTTAGTAATTACCCTATATGTCCTATTTTAACAAAGTCATGCTAAAATTCACGGAAAATTTCAGCATGACCTTTGCTGAAAATAGACATATGGAGAGCCCAATTTGCGGAACGGAAGTTAATCGACATTCCGCAAACTCAAGGGCCTCTCGGTGGACAAGGCAAAAAAGGCCTCCATCATAGCATGGAAAATACATTGGCATGTTTTTGCTTATAAAAAAGCTAACAAGTGTAATTCAAAACAATATACCACCAAGTGAACCACCACAACATCTAAGAGCTAACAATTGTTTTTGCTTATAAAAAAGACCAATGGCACATAATGCATCCAGAAACACAATTCCTAGTGATTTCCTGCTTGAGGCAATCCGCTTTCAACCGGGGTGCACAATCTTCAACATGAGTCATCATTGAACAGATTATGCAAATTCCTTGTAATAGTGAATATAGTTCCAAAATATAGTTCCAAAATAAGCAGAATTCCTTGAAATGGTAATGATAAATATAGTTCCAAAATATGCAACACATAAGCAGAATTGTATTATGTTTCAGCTTAACTGAGTACTACAAAGAATCGAATAGCTCACCGAAGGAAACAGAGCTCTACTTCAACCACCTAAAGCAAAATTCACAAGATATTTTTCAAGAGAGATGAACTACCACTAAGTAATTGCATCCCCACAAAGTCAAGCAACCAATCAAGACAAGTATCATGTGAACTTGTTCCATAGTTCACCTGCCACCTACCAACAACCAATCACCACCAAACAATCCAATAGCCCTCTAAACAAAAAAGAATATGCTTCAAATGTTAAATGGCTGCCTAGATATCTAAACACTCACACACCTGCTGGCAAATTAATGATTGGACAGCATTAAGGACAAAAACTTAGCAGGTATAAGTCCAAACATGACAATCAAGTACACTTCAAATAAACTAGAGCTAAGCTAGGTAGCTTGCTGGGGCTAAGGTATTGAATGTTGAAATTTATGTGTCCGGCACCAAACTATTTCAGTTGTGTAGAGCTTGACTTGACCGACCAGAGACCACTAGAGTAGATTAAAAAAGAAGTGCAAGAGAGAGTACTAATTTTGCTTGACTTGAAACTTGACCGAACAAAGTCCTCTTTAACCTAGGACTAGCATCCAATAGCTTGACTTGAGCATATTATGTAACTTGAAGGAAGCCAGGTGCTGAAGTTCAACACAAACAAACAAGCAAGCCAAACTAAAGGGAGAAACACGTTGGATGATCTCGCTCTCGCACTAGTTGGTGGTGTGGCTGGAACGTTCAGATGCATTCATTCATCGACTGTGATCATTCAATGTGGGTTAATTGGTGAGCATTAAACGATGAGGAGGTGGACAGATGATGTAAACTGCCACTGGACGTTGTCGGTGAACAAGGAAAACCATATTGGCATAAAAACAAGTAGCTCGCAGGCATGTAGGCGGACATGAATTGACCTGGTGGTGGGTGTTGGAAGTGCACTTGCCTCCAATTCCATCATGCGAGAGGAGAGCACGCCAGCCAACCGAGGGCGAACTGGACTGGAGCACGCCATCACGCGAGAGAAGAGGACGCCGGACGACTAGGGGCATACTAGACTGGAGCACGCCATCGTGCAAGAGAGAGGTCGCCGCCGGCGGGCGCACATCGGATCGAGCACGCCATCGCGCTGGCACCGAGCACGCGTTGTTCCTCTCTACAGCCGGACAGGGGAAGGCTGCCGGCGGTGGAATGATCAGGATGCGCGAGGGAGTCGGCATGGTGCGACGCGGTCAGCCTGCGGCAGCAGCACCCGAGGAGGTTGCCGCTCCACTTCCAGAGGCGGCCTGGGAACCCAGCCGCCGCCGGAGACGGCGCGAGAGGATTCGATCGAAACCCCGCCGCCAGGTGGGGGAGAGGGGTTGGGGACGATGGGGTTGGGAGTACTGGTCGCCGCCGGGCGCCGGGCGCCGAGGCGGCGCCGAGGCGGTGGGGCAGCGCCGGGCGGCGGGCAGCAAGCGCCGGGCGGCGGGCAGCGCGCTGGGCGGGCGTCGAAGGGCGCGAGGCGGCGGGCAGCGCCGAGGCGGCGGGCGCGCGCTGGGAAGGGGATCGAGGCGGCGGGCAGCGGCGCGCCGGATCGAGGGCGAGGGCGAGGGAGAGAGAGGGATCGAGGCGAGGGAGAGAGGTGGGCCGAGGAGGGCTATGGATGGATGGAGGCACAATACTAATGGCGCACCAACCACCGGTGCGCCATAAGTACATCCACACTAATGGCGCACTACACACCACGTGCGCCATTAGATATTTCGCCGAGCCAACAGGTTATATTCCACCGAACTCGATCCACATCAAGTCCTCTACTAGCTCGATGGGTCAACAGCAGCTCACACTCAGAGGTCCTGGGTTCGACTCTGTGATCCCCAATATTTTTTTATGCATTTTAAATGGTGTTTTTATATTTATTTGTGTTTAAATATGTTCAAACTTGTTTAAATCAAAACAGTAATATTTTTATGCATTTTAAATACTGTTTTTATATTTATTTGTGTTTATCAAACTTGTTTAAATTATAACAAATGTAATATTTTTATAAAAATAGTAAAAAAATTAAAAACATGTTCAAAATGTGTGGGTTGCTTGTGAAGGCGGCCATGGTGCTCGGCGGTGGAGCGGGAGGGCTATGATGGGTAGAGCTAGCGGGAGGGTGCGGTGCGATCGAGATGGAGGGGATCGAGATCGAGATGGGGATTGAGATCGAGATGGAGGCGGATACAAGAATATGCATTTTAAATATATTCAAACTTGTGTTTAAATATGTTCAAGCTTGTTTAAATCATAACAGAATATTTTTATGCATTTTAAATGCTGTTTTTATATTTATTTGTGTTTATCAAACTTGTTTAAATTATAACAGTGTAATATTTTTATGAAAATAGTAAAAAAAAATAAAATATGTTCAAAATGTGCGAAAGGCTTGGGGGGCAGGCCGGTGCTCAAGTGGTGGAGCGGGAGGTTGCGATGGGTAGAGCTAAGCGGGGAGGGTGAGATGGGTGCGATCGAGATGGAGGGGATCGAGATCGAGATGGAGGGGGATCGAGATCGAGATGGAGGATCGAGATCGAGATGGAGGGGATATGAATGGCGCACATCCTTGCCCGCGCGCCATTAGAAGTTATATATAGTAATGGCGCATTGGTTGTTTCATGCGCCATTAGTTTGTATGGGAAAATGGAAAAAAAAGAAATTCATACTAATGGCGACTGTCGGCCGTGCGCCATTAGAGTCTTCCACTCTAATGGCGTATGAGAAAGACGTGCGCCATTAGTATATAGTAGTGGCGCACTGCACCCACGGTGCGCCATTAGAGTCAATCCTATCTATAGGCCTTTTCCTAGTAGTGGCCTTGGCCATGGACCTGTTACAACTTGGTGCTAGGCTCACATTAGGGCAGAATCGGTGAACAGAGAAAAGACAAAACTCACCCTATTGATGGTATTGACCGAGACTATAAACGTGAGTTAGAAAAAGCTCCGTTTGAGTAATTTTCATAGGTGTTGGAAAGGTATCGGAAAATTGAGATGGTAGGACTTCTAACTTTCCGATCTAGAAGAATTTACACATCCACATAAACATGTGCATGTGCACTGAAAATATCTAGCCCTAAAAAGGCGGTCCGTGACCTCAAAACGGATAGCAAAATTGAAAAAACAAACTTATTCGCACTTATAGCTTGAACTTTTCTGGGCCAACTGATCCGAATGGTCTGCAGAAACATGCGCCTTGGCCATGGACCTGTTACAACATGGTGCTATGCTCACATTAGGGCAGAATCGGTGAACAGAGAAAAGACAAAACTCACCCTATTGATGGTATTGACCGAGACTATAAACGTGAGTCAGAAAAAGCTCTGTTTGAGTAATTTTCATAGGTGTTGGAAAGGTAGCGGAGAATTGAGATGATACGACTTCTAATTTGCCAATCTGGAAGAATTTACACATCCACATACACACGTGCATGCGCACTGAAAATATCTAGCCCAAAAAAGGCCGTTCGTGCCCTCAAAAACGGACCGCAAGATTGAAAAAACAAACTATTTGGCACTTATAGCTCGAACTTTTCTGGGCCAACTGATCCGAATGCTCTACAGATATATGTGCCCTGGCCATGGACCTGTTACAACATGGTGCTAGGCTCACATTAGGGCAGAATCGGTGAACAGAGAAAAGACAAAACTCACCCTATTGATGGTATTGACCGAGACTATAAACGTGAGTCAGAAAAAGCTCCGTTTGAGTAATTTTCATAGGTGTTGGAAAGGTATCGGAAAATTGAGATCGTAGGACTTCTAACTTTACGATCTAGAAGAATTTACACATCCACATAAACACGTGCATGCGCACTGAAAATATCTAGCCCAAAAAAGGCGGTTCGTGACCTCAAAACGGATAGCAAAATTGAAAAAACAAACTTATTTGCACTTATAGCTCGAACTTTTCTGGGCCAACTGATCCGAATGGTCTGCAGAAACATGTGCCTTGGCCATGGACCTGTTACAACATGGTGCTATGCTCACATAAGGGCAGAATCGGTGAACAGAGAAAAGACAAAACTCACCCTATTGATAGTATTGACCGAGACTATAAACGTGAAGCAGAAAAAGCTCCATTTGAGTAATTTTCATAGGTGTTGGAAAGGTATCGGAGAATTGAGATGGTAGGACTTCTAACTTTCCGATCTGGAAGAATTTACACATCCACATACACACGTGCATACACACTGAAAATATCTAGCCCAAAAATGGCGGTTCGTGCCCTCAAAAATGGATCGCAAGATTTAAAAATCAAACTATTTCGCACTTATAGCTCGAAATTTTCTGGGCCAACTGATCTGAATGGCTGCAGAAACATGCGCCTTGGCCATGGACCTATTAAATCGTGGTGCTAGGCTCACATTAGGGCAAAATCGGTTAACAGAGAAAAGACAAAACTCACCCTATTGATAGTATTGACCGAGACTATAAACGTGAGTCAGAAAAACCTCCGTTTGAGTAATTTTCATAAGTGTTGGAAAGGTATCAGAGAATTGAGATGGTAGGACTTCTAACTTTCTGATCTAGAAGAATTTACACATCCACATACACACGTGCATGCGCACTGAAAATATCTAGCCCAAAAAAGGCGGTTCGTGCCCTCAAAAACGGATCGCAAGATTGAAAAATCAAACTATTTCGCACTTATAGCTCGAACTTTTCTGGTCCAACTGATCCGAATGGTCTGCAGAAACATGCTCCTTGGCCATGGACCTGTTACAACATGGTGCTAGGCTCACATTAGGGCAGAATCGGTGAACAGAGAAAAGACAAAACTCACCCTATTGATGGTATTGACCGAGACTATAAACGTGAGTCAGAAAAAGCTCTGTTTGAGTAATTTTCATAGGTATTGGAAAGGTATTGGAGAATTGAGATGATAGGACTTCTAATTTTCCGATCTGGAAGAATTTACACATCCACATACACATGTGCAATCGCACTGAAAATATCTAGCCCAAAAAAGGCGGTTCGTGCCCTCAAAAACGGATCGCAAGATTGAAAAAACAAACCATTTCGCACTTATAGCTCAAACTTTTCTGGTCCAACTGATCCGAATGGTCTGCAGAAACATGCGCCCTGGCCATGGACCTGTTACAACATGGTGCTAGGCTCACATTAGGGCAGAATCGGTGAACAGAGAAAAGACAAAACTCACATGGTATTGACCGAGACTATAAACGTGAGTGAGAAAAAGCTCCGTTTGAGTAATTTTCATAGGTGTTGGAAAGGTATCGGAAAATTGAGCTGGTAGGACTTCTAACTTCCCGATCTAGAAGAATTTACACATCCACATAAACACGTGCATGCGCACTGAAAATATCTAGCCCAAAAAAGGCGGTTCGTGACCTCAAAACGGATAGCAAAATTGAAAAAACAAACTTATTCGCACTTATAGCTCGAACTTTTCTGGGCCAACTGATCCGAATGGTCTGCAGAAACATGTGCCTTGGCCATGGACCTGTTACAACATGGTGCTATGCTCACATTAGGGCAGAATTGGTCAACAGAGAAAAGACAAAACTCACCCTATTGATGGTATTGACCGAGACTATAAACGTGAGTCAGAAAAAGCTCCATTTGAGTAATTTTTATAGGTGTTGGAAAGGTATCGGAGAATTGAGATGGTAGGACTTCTAACTTTCCGATCTAGAAGAATTTACACATCCACATACACACGTGCATGCGCACTGAAAATATCTAGCCCAAAAAAGGCGGTTCGTGCCCTCGAAAACGGATCGCAAGATTTAAAAATCAAACTATTTCGCACTTATAGCTCGAACTTTTCTGGGCCAACTGATCCGAATGGTCTGCAGAAACATGCTCCTTGGCCATGGACCTGTTACAACATGGTCCTAGGCTCACATTAGGGTAGAATCGGTGAATAGAGAAAAGACAAAACTCACCCTATTGATGGTATTGACCGAGACTATAAACGTGAGTCAGAAAAAGCTCCGTTTGAGTAATTTTCATAGGTATTGGAAAGGTATCGGAGAATTGAGATGATAGGACTTCTAATTTTCCAATCTGGAAGAATCTACACATCCACATACACACGTGCACGCGCACTGAAAATATCTAGCCCAAAAAAGGCGGTTCGTGCCCTCAAAAACGGATCGCAAGATTGAAAAAACAAACCATTTCGCACTTACATCTCAAACTTTTCTGGGCCAACTGATCCAAATGGTCTGCAGAAACATGCGCCCTGGCCATGGACCTGTTACAACATGGTGCTAGGCTCACATTAGGGCAGAATCGGTGAACAGAGAAAAGACAAAACTCACCCTATTGATGGTATTGACCGAGACTATAAACGTGAGTCAGAAAAAGCTCCGTTTGAGTAATTTTCATAGGTGTTGGAAAGGTATCGGAAAATTGAGATGGTAGGACTTCTAACTTTCTGATCTAGAAGAATTTACACATCCACATAAACTCGTGCATGCGCACTGAAAATATCTAGCCCAAAAAAGGCGGTTCGTGACCTCAAAACGGATAGCAAAATTGAAAAAACAAACTTATTCGCACTTATAGCTCGAACTTTTCTGGGCCAACTGATCCGAATGGTCTGCAGAAACATGTGCCTTGGCCATGGACCTGTTACAACATGGTGCTATGCTCACATTAGGGCAGAATCGGTGAACAGAGAAAAGACAAAACTCACCCTATTGATGGTATTGACCGAGACTATAAACGTGAGTCAGAAAAAGCTCCGTTTGAGTAATTTTCATAGGTGTTGGAAAGGTATTGGAAAATTGAGATGGTAGGACTTCTAAATTTCCGATCTAGAGGAATTTACACATCCACATAAACATGTGCATGCGCACTGAAAATATCTAGCCCTAAAAAGGCGGTCCGTGACCTCAAAACGGATAGCAAAATTGAAAAAACAAACTTATTCGCACTTATAGCTCGGATTTTCTGGGCCAACTGATCCGAATGGTCTGCAGAAACATGCGCCTTGGCCATGGACCTGTTACAACATGGTGCTATGCTCACATTAGGGCAGAATCGGTGAACAGAGAAAAGACAAAACTCACCCTATTGATGGTATTGACCGAGACTATAAACGTGAGTCAGAAAAAGCTCTGTTTGAGTAATTTTCATAGGTGTTGGAAAGGTAGCAGAGAATTGAGATGATACGACTTCTAATTTTCCAATCTGGAAGAATTTACACATCCACATACACACGTGCACGCGCACTGAAAATATCTAGCCCAAAAAAGGCCGTTCGTGCCCTCAAAAACGGATCACAAGATTGAAAAAACAAACCATTTGGCACTTATATCTCGAACTTTTCTGGGCCAACTGATCCAAATGGTCTGCAGAAACATGCGCCCTGGCCATGGACCTGTTACAACATGGTGCTAGGCTCACATTAGGGCAGAATCGGTGAACAGAGAAAAGACAAAACTCACCCTATTGATGGTATTGACCGAGACTATAAACGTGAGTCAGAAAAAGCTCCGTTTGAGTAATTTTCATAGGTGTTGGAAAGGTATCGGAAAATTGAGATGGTAGGACTTCTAACTTTCCGATCTAGAAGAATTTACACATCCACATAAACACGTGCATGCGCACTGAAAATATCTAGCCCAAAAAAGGCGGTTCGTGACCTCAAAACGGATAGCAAAATTGAAAAAACAAACTTATTCGCACTTATAGCTCGAACTTTTCTGGGCCAACTGATCCGAATGGTCTGCAGAAACATGTGCCTTGGCCATGGACCTGTTACAACATGGTGCTATGCTCACATTAGGGCAGAATCGGTGAACAGAGAAAAGACAAAACTCACCCTATTGATGGTATTGACCGAGACTATAAACGTGAGTCAGAAAAAGCTCCATTTGAGTAATTTTCATAGGTGTTGGAAAGGTATCGGAGAATTGAGATGGTAGGACTTCTAACTTTCCGATCTGGAAGAATTTACACATCCACATACACACGTGCATACGCACTGAAAATATCTAGCCCAAAAAAGGCGGTTCGTGCCCTCAAAAATGGATCGCAAGATTTAAAAATCAAACTATTTCGCACTTATAGCTCGAAATTTTCTGGGCCAACTGATCTGAATGGTCTGCAGAAACGTGCGCCTTGGCCATGGACCTGTTAAAACATGGTGCTAGGCTCACATTAGGGCAAAATCGGTTAACAGAGAAAAGACAAAACTCACCCTATTGATAGTATTGACCGAGACTATAAACGTGAGTCAGAAAAAGCTCCGTTTGAGTAATTTTCATAGGTGTTGGAAAGGTATCAGAGAATTGAGATGGTAGGACTTCTAACTTTCCGATCTAAAAGAATTTACACATCCACATACACACGTGCATGCGCACTGAAAATATCTAGCCCAAAAAAGGCGGTTCGTGCCCTCAAAAACGGATCGCAAGATTGAAAAATCAAACTGTTTCGCACTTATAGCTCGAACTTTTCTGGTCCAACTGATCCGAATGGTCTGCAGAAACATGCTCCTTGGCCATGGACCTATTACAACATGGTGCTAGGCTCACATTAGGGCAGAATCGGTGAACAGAGAAAAGACAAAACTCACCCTACTGATGGTATTGACCGAGACTATAAATGTGAGTCAGAAAAAGCTCCGTTTGAGTAATTTTCATAGGTGTTGGAAAGGTATCGGAGAATTGAGATGATAGGACTTCTAACTTTCCGATCTGGAAGAATTTACACATCCACATACACACGTGCATGCGCACTGAAAATATCTAGCCCAAAAAAGGCGATTCGTGCCATCAAAAACGGATCGCAAGATTTAAAAAACAAACTATTTCGCACTTATAGCTCGAAATTTTCTGGGCCAACTAATCCGAATGGTCTGCAGAAACATGCGCCTTGGCCATGGACCTGTTACAACATGGTGCTAGGCTCACATTAGGGCAGAATCGGTGAACAGAGAAAAGACAAAACTCACCCTATTGATGGTATTGACCGAGACTATAAACGTGAGTCAGAAAAAGCTCCGTTTGGGTAATTTTCATAGGTGTTGGAAAGGTATCGGAAAATTGAGATGGTAGGACTTCTAACTTTCCGATCTAGAAGAATTTACACATCCACATAAACAGGTGCATGCGCACTGAAAATATCTAGCCCAAAAAAGGCGGTTCGTGACCTCAAAACGGATAGCAAAATTGAAAAAACAAACTTATTCGCACTTATAGCTCGAACTTTTCTGGGCCAACTGATCCGAATGGTCTGCAGAAACATGTGCCTTGTCCATGGATATGTTACAACATGGTGCTATGCTCACACTAGGGCAGAATCGGTGAACAGAGAAAAGACAAAACTCACCCTATTGATGGTATTGACCGAGACTATAAACGTGAGTCAGAAAAAGCTCCATTTGAGTAATTTTCATAGGTGTTGGAAAGATATCGGAGAATTGAGATGGTAGGACTTCTAACTTTCCGATCTGGAAGAATTTACACATCCACATACACACGTGCATACGCACTGAAAATATCTAGCCCAAAATAGGCGGTTCGTGCCCTCAAAAACGGATCGCAAGATTTAAAAATCAAACTATTTCGCACTTATAGCTTGAACTTTTCTGGGCCAACTGATCCGAATGTTCTGCAGAAACATGCGCCTTGGCCATGGACCTGTTACAACATGGTGCTATGCTCACATTAGGGCAGAATCGGTGAACAGAGAAAAGACAAAACTCACCCTATTGATGGTATTGACCGAGACTATAAAGGTGAGTCAGAAAAAGCTCCGTTTGAGTAATTTTCATAGGTGTTGGAAAGGTATCGGAGAATTGAGATGGTAGGACTTCTAACTTTCCGATCTAGAAGAGTTTACACATCCACATACACACGTGCATGCGCACTGAAAATATCTAGCCCAAAAAAGGCGGTTCGTGCCCTCAAAAACGGATCGCAAGATTTAAAAAACAAACTATTTCGCACTTATAGCTCGAAATTTTCTGGGCCAACTGATCCGAATGGTCTGCAGAAACATGCGCCTTGGCCATGGATCTATTACAACATGGTGCTAGGCTCACATTAGGGCAGAATCGGTGAACAGAGAAAAGACAAAACTCACCCTATTGATGGTATTGACCGAGACTATAAACGTGAGTCAGAAAAAGCTCCGTTTGAGTAATTTTCATAGGTGTTGGAAAGGTATCGGAGAATTGAGATGGTAGGACTTCTAACTTTCCGATCTGGAAGAATTTACACATCCACATACACACGTGCATACGCACTGAAAATATCTAGCCCAAAATAGGCGGTTCGTGCCCTCAAAAACGGATCGCAAGATTTAAAAATCAAACTATTTCGCACTTATAGCTCGAACTTTTCTGGGCCAACTGATCCAATGTTCTGCAGAAACATGCGCCTTTGGCCATGGACCTGTTACAACATGGTGCTATGCTCACATTAGGGCAGAATTGGTGAACAGAGAAAGAAAAACTCACCCTATTGATGGTATTGACCGAGACTATAAAGGTGAGTCAGAAAAAGCTCCGTTTGAGTAATTTTCATAGGTGTTGGAAAGGTATCGGAGAATTGAGATGGTAGGACTTCTAACTTTTCGATCTAGAAGAGTTTACACATCCACATACACACGTGCATGCGCACTGAAAATATCTAGCCCCAAAAAGGCGGTTCGTGCCCTCAAAAACGGATCGCAAGATTTAAAAAACAAACTATTTCGCACTTATAGCTCGAAATTTTCTGGGCCAACTGATCCGAATGGTCTGCAGAAACATGCGCCCTGGCCATGGATCTGTTACAACTTGGTGCTAGGCTCACATTAGGGCAGAATCGGTGAACAGAGAAAAGACAAAACTCACCCTATTGATGGTATTGACCGAGGCTATAAACGTGAGTCAGAAAAAGCTCCGTTTGAGTAATTTTCACAGGTGTTGGAAAGGTATCGGAGAATTGAGATGGTAGGACTTCTAACTTTCCGATCAGGAAGAATTTACACATCCACATACACACGTGCATACGCACTGAAAATATCTAGCCCAAAATAGGCGGTTCGTGCCCTCAAAAACGGATCGCAAGATTTAAAAATCAAACTATTTCGCACTTATAGCTCGAACTTTTCTGGGCCAACTGATCCGAATGTTCTGCAGAAACATGCGCCTTGGTCATTGACCTACTACAACATGGTGCTATGCTCACATTAGGGCAGAATCGGTGAACAGAGAAAAGACAAAACTCACCCTATTGATGGTATTGACCGAGACTATAAACGTGAGTCAGAAAAAGCTCCGTTTGAGTAATTTTCAAAGGGGTGGAAAGGTATCGGAGAATTGAGATGGTAGGACTTCTAACTTTCCGATCTAGAAGAATTTACACATCCACATACACACGCATGCGCACTGAAAATATCTAGCCCAAAAAGGCGGTTCGTGCCTCAAAAACGGATCGCAAGATTTAAAAAACAAACTATTTCGCACTTATAGCTCGAAATATTCTGGGCCAACTGATCCGAATGGTCTGCAGAAACATGCGCCTTGGCCATGGACCTGTTACAACTTGGTGCTAGGCTCACATTAGGGTAGAATCGGTGAACATAGAAAAGACAAAACTCACCCTATTGATGGTATTGACCGAGACTATAAACGTGAGTCAGAAAAAGCTCCGTTTGAGTAATTTTTATAGTCGTTGGAAAGGTATCGGAAAATTGAGATGGTAGGACTTCTAACTTTCCGATCTAGAAGAATTTACACATCCACATAAACACGTGCATGCGCACTGAAAATATCTAGCCCAAAAAAGGCGGTTCGTGACCTCAAAACGGATAGCAAAATTGAAAAAACAAACTTATTCGCACTTATAGCTCGAACTTTTCTGGGCCAACTGATCCAAATGGTCTGCAGAAACATGTGCATTGGCCATGGACCTGTTACAACATGGTGCTATGCTCACATTAGGGCAGAATCGGTGAACAGAGAAAAGACAAAACTCACCCTATTGATGGTATTGACCGAGACTATAAACGTGAGTCAGAAAAAGCTCCATTTGAGTAATTTTCATAGGTGTTGGAAAGATATCGGAGAATTGAGATGGTAGGACTTCTAACTTTCCGATCTGGAAGAATTTACACATCCACATACACACGTGCACACGCACTGAAAATATCTAGCCCAAAATAGGCGGTTCGTGCCCTCAAAAACGAATCGCAAGATTTAAAAATCAAACTATTTCGCACTTATAGCTCGAACTTTTCTGGGCCAACTGATCCGAATGTTCGGCAGAAACATGCGCCTTGGCCATGGACCTGTTACAACATGGTGCTATGCTCACATTAGGGCAGAATCGGTGAACAGAGAAAAGACAAAACTCACCCTATTGATGGTATTGACCGAGACTATAAAGGTGAGTCAGAAAAAGCTCCGTTTGAGTAATTTTCATAGGTGTTGGAAAGGTATCGGAGAATTGAGATGGTAGGACTTCTAACTTTCCGATCTAGAAGAGTTTACACATCCACATACACACGTGCATGCGCACTGAAAATATCTAGCCCAAAAAGGCGGTTCGTGCCCTCAAAAACGGATCGCAAGATTTAAAAAACAAACTATTTCGCACTTATAGCTCAAATTTTCCGGGCCAACTGATCCGAATGGTCTGCAGAAACATGCGCCTTGGCCATGGACCTGTTACAACATGGTGCTAGGCTCACATTAGGGCAGAATCGGTGAATAGAGAAAAGACAAAACTCACCCTATTGATGGTATTGACCGAGACTATAAACGTGAGTCAGAAAAAGCTCCGTTTGAGTAATTTTCATAGGTGTTGGAAAGGTATCGGAGAATTGAGATGGTAGGACTTCTAACTTTCCGATCTGAAGAATTTACACATCCACATACACGTGCATACGCACTGAAAATATCTAGCCCAAAAAGGCGGTTCGTGCCCTCAAAACGGATCGCAAGATTTAAAAATCAAACTATTTCGCACTTATAGCTCGAACTTTTCCGGGCCAA